>JAPMOQ010005572.1:3913895-3941961 GCA_026543055.1 Argiope trifasciata
GTTTGACACTCCCAGTATTGTATTATATTATTTTGTACTGATATGTAATTTAAATATATAGTTATAACTCTCTATCTGAAAATTGTATCTTCAAATCTGTTTTTGCAGCCAGAAGGTGATGATTTTGTTACTACTAATTCACCAATGCCTGAAACTATAATTCAAACAGACGTTCAAAATGTTGAACAAGTTATTGAATGTACTGTGGAATCTACTCAAAAGAAGACTGAAAAAACAAAAGGAACTGGGGCCAAAAAGAAAAATCAGAAACGACCTTTTATGTGAGATTTTAACTTAATAATAACTTTTTTAATAGCTTTAATAATAACTTTTTTAATAACATCTTAAGTTGAGTGTTTACATTTATGATATATATCAAAACGATATAATTTTTAAAATTCACAATTTTTTAAATATAGATAACTTATTTTGCTGCCTAAAATGTTTTAGTTATTACTGGTCAGAGATATTGAATGTTTAAACTTTATACGTGTGACATAAATGTTTTCTTAAAAAATAAATACCTCATGTTTACAGTTGAATTATTATTATTAATGCTTGGCTTTTGTTATTGTTATTTCATAAAAAACTAGTTTTCGTATTTAGATCTAAGCACAAGAATTAATATGTATGCAAAATTGCAGTTTACTTCTTAGAAATTGGTTTCTAGCTAAATCAGCATTTTATAAAACTTAATCGTGTTGAAAAATCTAGAAATATAAAATACCATTTTATCAGTTTTTCTAATTTCAATAATTTGAATTTCTTTTAAATAACTGAATTCTCAGGAATTTTATCTCAAAAGGAAAAGGAATATCAATTTTGAATTCTTAATATTTTGAACCTCTTATAAAGATGCCCAAGTTAAATACCTTATTCTAGTTAGCTACAGAAATGAACTAAGTATAAACTGCACTCTGATGCACAGTCTTTTATTGGACTCCAATTGTGAATAACCTATCCAATTTGCTGAAGGCTTGCTCTGTCACCACACCATTTTAATTCTGACCAGTTCTTTACATTGGCAATCTGTTTGGCAGTTCTACCATTCAACTGGAATGGCTTAGAATGATATGAATATTATTTGTATTTCTTATATAATATTCTAAAATATAAAGTTTTGTAAGAGTGAAATCATTTAACCTTAAAAAATTTTTCTTACTGGTGCACTTTTTATCCCTAGATGCATGCAGTGTGATAAGGTTTTCAAAAAATCGAGTCAGCTGAATCAGCATATTCTTACTCATACTGGGGAAAAACCATTTCGTTGTGAGGAATGTGGCCAGATGTTCACTCAGGCAAAGTCTCTCACTCAACATAAAAATGAAAAGCATTCAAAGGAAAAGATGTTTAAATGTGATATTTGCACTGCAACATTTACTGCAAAAAGAGGACTTGTGCGTCACATGGCCATCCATGATGTCAATCAGCCTTTTCATTGTGCCTATTGTAGTGATAAATTTGCTACAAAAGAAATATATAAACATCACTTAAAAATCGAGCATACGAATGTTCTCCAGCAAGAAGGTAACTTTTCTAAATCCAAAAGTTAACCGAAATTCCATTTAATTAAATGCTAAGCAGGGTTTTAATGATTTCCCATATATATATATACACACATAATACGATGAAACCATTTTCATTTCTCTATACTTATTTCTGCAATTTTAATGAATTTTTAAATTCAATACTTTTATGGCTGTAATGAAACTCAAACTAATTTCATGGTTTCATCAAATCGTATAAGGATGTATTTTATCAGTATTAACATTAAGAAACATTTCTTTGTTTTGAAATTAACTCCAAAATAAGGATTTTTCTTCATCTTTCTTTACATTTTTTAAATATGCACATGCAGTAATTTATCTTTTAAACATACTTTATAAAACTACTTAAAATTTTTAAAAATTGTTAAATATATTTATTATTAAAAGGAAGCTCTATAAACGAGAATAATACCTGAAATACTGTTATATGCTAACAGTAATTGATCTTTCGGTGTAATATGTGTACTTTATGTACCTTTAGAAGAAAAGACTAATTTTTATATTGCAGTAATCTTATCTAAAAAATTAGACAACTTTATATCCAATGGCAATATTGTTTGCTGACTACATTAATAAAAAATTTCTTATGTTGAAGAATAATGTTTGATAAACAATTACATTTTAATTATTTTAGCATATTGAAATAACCATTATTATGAAAATTAAATATAATTAATATTTTGGCTGTTAATATGTTTTGTTTTAGTACTTGGATTTTTATGACTTGTTGTTTGCAATTTTTCTGAATACTTTTAGTTTGCATTACAAAATTATCTTAAATATTTTCATGATAATTATAATTTAATAATTATAATTAAACTAGTTTTTATTTCACATTTTTTTAATATTTATTTTTAAATTTAATGACTTTTTCTATAAAATTATGTCAATAATCTTCAATTATTTCATGAAATGTTATTTATAACAATTAAATCATTAAGACTGTTTTTTTTTTTTTAATAAGTTGTAAACAATAAAAAATATTTATGCTTTGCAGAAACTACAATTGATATTCGGGCCGATGATACTATTATTCAAATTCCTGATGAAAGTGTTGTTGATACTTTGAATGTGTCTGAACTGACAGATGCCATGCTGCTACAAAGTGTAACCGAGAAAGAAAAAGTTTGTATTTCATTTTTTTTTTTTTTTTTTTTTTTTTTGCTTAAATTATTGATTATAATGAATTATCCTTGGATTACATAACATTTTATGCTGCTATCAATATATTGCATTCAAAATATTTCAGTTAAAAATTACTATAATTGATTTAATACATTATATTCTATTTTGTTCTGCATTGTTATTCTCAAAATATACAAAAAACAGTTATCTTTTTATATGATGTGCAATCAGGAAATTTAACTTATATATCAACATGAATGTATTATTAGGTCATGTAAATCTGCCATATTATCTTAACATATTTAGATTAGTTTATGAATTGAGAAATAATTATTTGGGGAAGTTATATTTTTCTTAGTCTAAATGATCAAGTTCAGATGAAGCCAACAATAAGCACTTACACAATGGAAATATCAGTTTCTCATTTTGGCTAGATTAGTTTTTATTGATTTTAATTGAATATTTTTGTAAATAGTCATAAGCAACAGATTTTAGCAATTTGAAATAATAAAATAGTTATTTGAAGGTCACTATTCAGAGAATAGAGCGTCTCAGTTACAAATTAAAAATTATCAAATCAAAAAAATCAACTTTGAAATTATTTTATATTTAGCATTTTTAATGCTAATGTAAAGATTGGGTATGCTTCAACTTATAGTGTTATACATTTTTTTAAATTATAAAGCAACACAATATGTTTTTCAAAAAGGAATTTCGTAAGAAATTTTGTTAGAATAATGCACTAAAATTCAAAAGAAACTCGATTTTAAGTTAAATGAGCTCATATACACATACTTTGTAAATGAAATGAATGTGTAAAATTCATTTATTCTCAAAATAACCTTCAAAAAATTGTGTTTTTGAGGCTCCCAAGAGATGGGAACCTCTAAATTGTTGCTTTCTTTGCTTATTTAATTATCTAGTCCTAAAAGGGATCCATAAACATTTGTGTCAGACATATGACTTGTGAATGCTATATCAGGGTTCCCACTGCTACTAAAGAAAAGAATTCAACATTTTAAAGAAAATTTAAGGACTATAAATTTCCAAACATATAAATACAAATTATAAATTTCATTCAAATATTTTCACTATTAAAACATAAAATGTATCCTTATTTTTTTTCTTATTACTTCTAGAAGCTTATGTGAAGAACACTAAAATCATAATTATTATCTTTTAGTTAATTGGCCAAAAGCATGTAATTCATACTAGGTTTTGAGATCGTATGCAAGTGTTCATACCATTAGCTATAGCAAGCTACTCTCAGATTCATATTTCATGGCTGTTGACTTCACAAATGCTTTCTAGTTAAGACTTAAATTTAATGACGAAAAAATGTTAATCCCACAAAATTTCCAATTCATTATTCTGACCACTCGCACTGGCTTTTTCAAATGATTGGAAACAACTTAATATGTTGTTGAAATTTGAACTTAGATTCTATGTTACATAACTGATTTTTATTTACTTTTTTTTCTTTTCCTAATTTAGATTTTCAATTTTTTTACAGGACAAAAGTGAATTTTTACCAAGACATGCACATCTATGTCCACAGTGTTCTAAAAGCTTTAAAAAACCAAGTGATCTTGTTCGGCATATGAGAATCCATACTGGTGAGAAACCTTTTAAATGTGAAAGCTGTGGCAAAGCTTTCACAGTCAAATCCACTCTGGACAGTCACATGAAAACTCATACAGGAGAGAAGAACTTTTCATGCCATGTTTGCAATTCATTATTTGCAACAAAAGGAAGCTTGAAAGTGCACATTCGATTGCATACAGGTAACTTTAAATCTCTCATTTCTCATGTATTTTAAATGATTCTTTACTTGTAACTTAATGCTGTAAGGAGTTAATAATGTTGAAACTAAATTAAAGCATATTTGAGCTACCTCTACTTGTTTGAAGGCATAGGATTGAATTGAATGATCAAGACTAACACAGCAATAGGGGGTTGAGACCTAATGGCTATCACTGTCATGACATAACCTTTTTTGTAGATATGTCCTGTCACATAAAGGTGACTCGATGCCACACTGTTAGAATATTCCTATTTTTCAAAGTATCTCTTCTATAGAATAAATTAAAAAAATTAATTGAAATAATACTTTGAGAATAATATAGAGGATTATTCTCAAGGAAGAAGATTTTAAAAGATATATTTCTGGCGAGCAACAATAGATACAGACATCTTTGATATGTAGTTGGATTGAATAGTAGGAAGTTCATTCTTTTATTTCTTTTCATTTAACATGAGTGCTATTTGTTATGTGGCTATTCTCGAATTGGAAGTCGGTTTCTTGACAAACATAAAGTTGCTGGTCTCTGGTTATTAAACTTGTTACCGCAACAATTTTTGCAGATCTTGAATAACAGAAAGTGTAGATTTTAAGCACATGTTATATCGTTCATTGGTTTGTGAAATTCCTAAATATCTGCTTTCTTTTGCAATATTCTAAAGCAATTTGAATGCATGTTCGATCATAACTTCAACATTATACACATATGTAATGTAATTATTTTCTACAAATTTTTTGTATCAACTATAAATCTGTTTTTATGAAACTGCTCTTTATTGAAATTACATCTAAATGTACTTCACAATGCGACAACTTTGTTTACTTCAGAACACAAAACAATTTTTCCTGAGGCATCTCCATGTTCTCATAAACAAACAAAAAAAATGCATAAGATTTTTTTGAATCCGGTAATTAAATAAAATAAACTCTGATGTATCATATGTCTCCATATATTTGTCATATTAAAAAAAAAAATTTTTAATCAACTTTTTCTTTTAACAACAACAAAAAAAGTGCATAAGAGTTTTTGAATCCAGTAATGAAATAAAATAACTCTGATGTATCGTATGTGTCTCCATCTATTTGTCATATTAAAAAAAATACATATTTTAAATCAACCTTTTCTTTTTTATATAATTCTGCATTTAAGATATATGTGAGAATAGTATTACAAAATAAAAAAGTAAAAATAGTACATTAAATAATAAATATGAGAATAATATATTTTTCCAGATAAAAATAATATCTGTAAGGATTAAAACTATTGGTTTTAATCAGTACAGAAATAATTCTTTATCTGTAAAATAATTCTTTACCTGTCTTATTATAGTAAATAATTCTTTACCTTCTTAACATAATCTCATTATTTTGCAAAATAATCATTTAAAGAACACTTTATTTGATTTGTTGTCAATATTGCTTTGTAGCTATGTACTTTTTAGTTAAAAATTTTTTACAATAAAATGATTTTTTTTCCCCTCTAACAATTTATTTCATTTCTGTTTTTCACAATGAGCTCATTGCATACCTTATAAAAGGAATTGAAGTGTAGCAACTTCATGCATTTCAAGGATTGAACAATATAATTTATCATATATTACAACAACAAATTTTTTAAAAATAATATATCAAAAGTAGGAATATTCAAAAAGTTGTCTAAAATCGATTGTCTTTGCTGATTATTACTTTTGGTATTAATTCTGTTTACAACATTATATAGTTATAAAAGTTATTTCTGCATTAAAAATGCTTCTGCTTGTAAAACATGACCTGATTTAGAATTTTGTTTGGTTGTCAGTTGTGCAAATTTAATAAAAAAGAATCGACTGTTAAAATAGCAAAATGTATTATTCAATTTTAAAATCTTACTATTTTAACACATTATCTTAAAAATAAAATTCTAATATTAAAAAAATTAATTCAAAATTATTTTTGAGCAGTTTTATAATGAATTTTTCAATTCATTTTGAAATATATCTTTAAATTATTTGTAGATTTTTGAACTATAAACTATTTATATGATATATTTTATTAACTAAATAACTTTGGTTTTTCTTTAGGTGTTAGACCTTTCAAGTGTCCACATTGTGACAATTCATTTAGAACATCTGGCCATCGCAAAAGTCATATGGCTTCCCATTTCAAAGAGAGTTCTCGCAAGAAAAAGAATCGACCAGTAGAAACACAATCGTTTGAAGTTCCAAAAGATCCTGTACAGGAAGTTGAATCGATGCCTGTTGTTTCCCTTTCTGAAGAAGTAGTGAACATGGTTTCACCATCTATACAGCTTTCAAATGGAAATCAAGCCAATATTCAATTACAGCCTTCTACTTTAATTAATCCTAATACACAATTGACTATTATGGATTCATCTTTAATGTCAAAATCTTTTCAACTCGATTCTACTTTACTTCAACAACTGCAACAACATTTTAATTTTAATATTACTATTAGTCCATCTCTTACTGATCAGCTTAATGGTAAAACAGTTGCAGATTCTAATCAGACTACTCAAATTCTAAATGTTGATACTAATGCAACTGCTAATACAGGAACGTTTACCATTAATCCTAATATGATTATTCACCAACTTGGTTTTACTCTTAATCCACAACAACAAACGGAACTTCAGCCTTCAGAAAATGTTACTTTAATCATACCAGAAAATGGACTGACAAAGAACAGTGGTGATGAAGTATTCCATAATACAGGTTTGTTCGATTCTCAGGTTTTAACATTAGATGGCACTGTTCCAAGAGACTCGGATTTGTTAGATGCTAGTAAGATATCGGCTCAGGAAGTTCTGATCAATACCTCGAATGTTGTCACCTTTGCAGATATTAACTCTAGTCTAAATCAAGTTACCTGTGAACTGGTTCATGAATGTGAGATTTGTAACAAAGTATTTAAAACTTCTGCTTCATTAGAAAAACATTCAAAAGTCCACAAGGAAAAATCAAAAGCTATCTATCATTGTGAGACATGCAATAAAGATTTTAAGAAAAAGAATCAATTTACAAAGCATCTTCAAAGTCATCAGTAAATTATTGCATGCTGCTTTTGTAAATTTAAGCCTTGTACATAGCCTTATTTTGCCTTGATCTTACAGTGTATCCAATATATGGATGCATCTGGCTCAAAAGTGTCTTTATTTTTGTATAAAATATTATCTTTGTATATATCTGAAATTTAACTTCAGAGTGTATAACATTATTTATGTACACATAAACATATAAGTATTTATTTAATTGCATATTAAAATTTATTTACTTTTTTGTGTAAGATAATTTACTTTTCCATTTTCTATTACAAATTAATATTTCCCTGCAATAATATTTGCTGTCCTTCTCAGTATACTAAAACTAACACTTTTCGACGATTTTACCTCGCTAAAGAGTAAGTTGTGAAAGGACGAGTCATTTTTTTGCTATACTATTTTATTTAAACTCATAATTGCATATATATGGCCTTATAAAATATGGCCATTTCAAATGGTGAAAAAATAGGCAAGAATGGTCAATAAAATTGATTCAATATATTATCATTAAATGTGTTTCCGATATTATCCACTATTGTTAATCTCAAAACTTCGTCATTTTTAAAAAAAATTAACATTATATATATGTATATATTGTTTTATTTTAAAAAGCGAATAACCATATTTTAAGCACAGAAATCTTCCATATTTTTATCTCAATTTAATCTCTAGATTCCCTTAAAGAAAATAAAACTTGCGCAAAAGCATTTTATCGTGAATTGGTACTTTTTCTGACTTAAAAAATGCATGTTTACAATAAATTTTTAAATTAAAACTATCTTTAACTTAAGGCTTAAACTTAATTTAAACCAAGAAATGTCCTAATGCTTAGAAAGCATATAAGTTTATGTTTGTACAAAGAAGCTTTTTTTTTCCTAGGATTTTTAAAAAGGGCTTATTTTTTTGCAACAATTCTTTATTATATGCACTGTACATTCTTGACAATTGCTGTTTCATCAGAATTAGATGAGGAAAGAATATTCCTGCTTATTTCAGGATTTCTTAGTAATGTTTTAAAACAAAATTAAAACTGGGGCTTATAAAGGCTTATAAATTTTAAGCATAAATATCGCATTTTATGGCGGGAAATGTAAATCAAATGATAAATTTTTTCGGTAATTTGAAGCAGTGGGTATGATCTGCCCCAAACTTTCTCCCATACTCTAAGGTATTATTAAGATAAAAATTTAATCCTCCCTCTCCCCTTGTAAATCTGAGAAAACTGTTGTGGTTGGGTTGGACCACAAATGTTTTCCAAGACTTTGGCAAAAAGTAATTAAGGAATATAGGACTTTGGTATGAATCTAGCATTTTTGCTGAATCTTTCTTTTGAATGCGCCTTTTCTTTTCTTTTTTTTTAACCAAATGGAGCTAAAATTTGATACTGAGCTGTAATTGTTGTCATAAGATTTATCATTTATGAATCATTCAGTTTGTGAGTTATTGCATTTTGTTGTTTTCCTACGGATTCTAAAACTTTCCACACGATAGTGAGGGATTAATTTGTTAAAATAAGGATTAGGGGAAAGTTGAAAGGAGGGATATTTACATTTAACAATAAAGTAAACTTGGTTTATTCACAAACTGAATTAAAATAAAATGATATGACCAGAAACAACACCGTATTCACATGCATGTGAGAAAAATTGAGGGGAAAAGTATCTAATTGAACGGGAATCAAGGTCGCTGAATTTCGGAAATGCACCCAATATTCCGCGTTCACATCCCTTAATGAAATAGAATCGTTGAAAAGTGGTCATCTCGGGATACTGAAACGAACAGTACGTTTTACTCACTACAAACCGACAGACTGTTAACATTTTGACAGATTTAGTTTAAAGTTTGATAAACCACTTTTTAACTGCTAACTTATACATCAAATTTTATCGATCTAGCTTCTTGAACTTTGTATCATCGAGTTCACTTGTAATAGAATAGACTGAATAGACAGGCTTCCTGAATGGACATTAATATCAAAATTTGATTTAAAAAATTAAAATCTAAAATCATTCTTAATCTAAAATCCATTTATCAAATTTCATATACGTAGCTGAAACCGATTTTGAATTAAGCACACACACACACATATATATTTGAACTTGGGAAGATCTGAAACTCGGGATTTGTCAAAATCTTGATTTCAGATTTTCCAGTACTTAGAAGATTGCAATAGTTTCTTAGTACTTCCTATACGATAAAGTAAATAGGCCAGGGAATATTAAACAATAACTAAAATTTGATAAAGAAATAGTCTTTAAAATCCCTGATTGAGTCTTTGATCAGATTAATTGTCAGCTTCAGCCTATTTTCAAGAAGTGTATTGCATTAAAAATGTTGAAAAATATAATTAATAATTTTTTAAAGGCATTTATAATTTAATACAGTAATAACTCGTAGCGTAAGATATATTTTTAGATTTTATCTCGTAATTCTTCAAAACTTGTTAACGTTCCTACAAATCAACTTTTAAAAATTAATCCGCATTTAGGAGACTGTTTTTATTAAAAAGTATGAAGTGTCAGTAATTTATATGTATATAATTTATTTTAAAATAATATTTTGCATTAAAAAAAACTAATAGAGAAACTAACAAAGGAAACAAATTGAATATTAAAAGAAAATTGTATATTTAAATGATTTCTTAAAGAAACGAAATGTTGATTTAAGCAGTTATTCAAATCTATCTTATTTAAGTATTTTTAATTAATATAGAAAATTTCAATAAATTTATAATTTTAGTGAATTATTTTAAAGCTGTTTTGGAAAAAATAATAAGCTAATTGCAAATACTATTTCTGAAATTTGATTCACAATTAAATGAAATTCAATCGTTGGTATTCAAATTTGTAGAATTAAAAATAAAATATCTTTCAAAATGAAGTATCGTCAGATCATTTTCTTGAACAAAAATTTCCGGAAAAAAAAAAAAGTGTCTAAGTAATTTAAGAACTAGTTATCATTTATAAGTGAATTGAATGGGGACTAACTAAACCAATTTCTGTCAAATTATCTGCTGGGAAAAATATTTCAATAACAAATTTGCTGAATTAAGGTATAGTTTTAAAGAATTTTTCTTTGATATATTTAACTTAGGCTCTTTTTATTTTTATTTTAATCTTTTCTCTATAGAATTTTGATTGTTTTTTTATTAACGATATAAAAATTAAAATAATAAAAAAATTGGAAGATTTATTTAAATTAAAACAAATTTAGACTGTACAAAAAATTGTATGTATTTTCCAAATTAGTTTCGTTTTTCTAGATATTTCAACATTAACTTCATTTTCTTCTTCATATTCACGAGAGTGAGCAAAGGAAAAATGATCTTTTCGTAATTCTGTTACCATAAAATGACAAACGTCATCCTTGCAAAATTTTCGCGATGTTGTACGGTTCCCCAGATATCAAACAGGTTTTAAAGAGGATTGATGATAACAGCACAAATTGATTCGTATCAACGAAGAAGATGGTTTTATTACTCAAACCAACATGTGGAAAATTGAAAAATTTCCACATGAGGTATAATTTCAAACAGTGAGGCAGAATTTTGGAGGCAAATGAAATAAAGATTTAAAGAAGACGCAGAAAAACATTACTGCATTTTTCATTTAAAGTAAAATATGACGAAAGAATGAGAAAAACCTTGCACCCTTGGTGCCATTTTCACTTGTTTAACATTTAGTGGTATCCTAACCCTTCAAATAATATAATTTCCCGGAGTACTATTACTTTGCGATTTCTATTAATATCAGAATGAAACAGTTCGAAGGTTTAATGTGAAAAAATCGGACACACATGGTACTTCGAAGTTTATATAGAATCTCGTACCTTACATTGCGCTATAAAAGAAAATCGGACTACACATTCGGGAGATGCTTTTTCAATCGTACAAATTAGATTTGTTCGGTTTCATTTGAATAAATGTAAAATGCTTGTAGATTCAAATTAACTCATTACTTTAACAAGGTATAATTAATTGAGAGAAAAAGTTTTTGATAAACAATTGCTAGAACAAATGAATGTCAACATTTGAAATAGCTCAAGCTTTTAGTAACAAAATTCAATTTTTCAAATAAATATAAGAAATTTCATCAGAAGGAAATGCTTTGTATATTAATTTTTTTTTGAAAAACTCAAGCAATTTTACATTTAAGAATAATAATTTGAGCTAACAGTAAAGTCCGGCAATTAATTAAAGTGATGTCATGAATTACTTTACTTTTTTTTTCCCCTCTCCTTCATATTTTAAAGAACTAGCTTGATTTAAAAAGAAAGAATAAAATTTATCTGCTAAAAATTTGCCATTATGGTATATTATTATTTCTTTATTTGAAATCATTATTTATTTGAAAATTATTTATTATTTTTTTTTCTGTTCAGCGATTGATATTTTTCAAAATGGCGTTTGTTTTGTTTTGTTTATGTTATGTATCCAACAATGTGAAGAGTGCTGCTCCTGAAATTTAAAATTTCTGAATGTGGTACTTAATTACGAACGCATTTCGAAACAAATAACAGATTTTATTAATATGTTACGCGGTGTTGGGGTTTTCGGCACTGGGAAAATAATACGTGTTCTTGTTCCGTTTTTGCGCGCAAAAGAATTTAGAGTTGAAGCTATCTGGGGAAGAACTAAAGAAGCGGCTGAAAAAGTCGCTGCTGAATTAGATATACCGTTTGCAACAGATAAAGTGGATGAGGTTCTGCTTCGGAAAGATGTGGATCTGGTATGCATTATATGTCCACCCCACTTGCATTCTCAGATAGCTGTTAAAGCATTGGGAATAGGCAAGCATGTTGTATGTGACAGACCAGCTGGTTTGTGCCAGTCAGAGGTCTTAAAGATGGTCCACGCCGCACAATATTATCCATCTCTTATATCTATACTTTTTCACACCTTGCGATTTTTACCTGCTTTTGTACAGATGCAGAAGGTTGTTCGCGATGGTTATATCGGTGATTTAACTATCTGTGATGTTCAAGTGCAGTGTGGCAGTCTACTTCATGATCGCTACGACTGGACGTGTGATGAACTTATGGGAGGAGGCCTTCTGACAAATGTAGGAAGTCATATAATTGATATAATAACTTATACAACTGGACGTCGTGCCTTGCGTGTTCATGGTATGGTAAGGACTTTCACCAAAACTTGCCATTTCAAGGGAATTAGACAGATTACAAGTGATGACTTTTGCACATTTCAGATGGAGCTAGAAGGTGGTGGATGTGCAACTGTCACTTTAAATGAACATCTGCCTGGACAATTTAGCCAAGAAGTACTGCTTTGTGGAAGTGAAGGGCACGTTGTGGTTCGAGGGGGTGATCTTTATGGCCAAAAACTTACTGCATTGAAAGAAGAAGTCTTATATCTGGATATTGAAGACTTGAAGCAGTCATCTGTCATTTCTCATAATAGTACCTTGCCTTCAGCTGAGAATAACATCAATGCTTTATTGCCAAAACCTTATATGAAGGGATTAATGAAAATGATAGGAGCTTTGAGAGATGCATTTGCTTCTCAAGAAGATCTTCAGAGTTGGGTGAAAGAGCCAGTAGCCATGGCGGCAACATTTGAAGATGGTCAATACATTCAAGCAGTAATTGATGCAATTCGACTCTCATCGAAAGGTAGAGAGTGGGTAAAAGTAGAATTATTGACTGAAGATCCAGATGCCCAGCAACACTTGTTGCCCTCTCTGCCTTAGTATGCTTGTAAAATTGTTCTGCATTTGTAAATATTACATTTCCTATCATGAATTGAAGGCTTTAGAATTGTTATATAACAAAATTTACATTAAAAGTATATTTCGAAGTCATCATAATTTTTTATTACAGTAATTTAATAAGTTAAATTAGAAAATTTTAAATTATACATGGTATTAAATATTTATTAAAAAATTACTTAAATAATCTATTTTAGATTATATTAGTGATTTTATTATGAACAATTAGCATTTTCAAATATGTATCCATATATCTGATTGAGATTTTTTCACTAATTTCTCCATTCTTTCACTGACTATTTCCTCCTTTTTTTTATTTCTTTGTAGCTAACTATAAAGAAACAATTTTTATTTATTATATTCACTTATCTATTATATGCTATGTGCATATTTATTATTAATGACCATTTAGATGTATATTTTCGTGAATTTATCATTTTTAAAAATAAGTTTGTATAACATTTACAATTTGTAGACATGGTAAATTAATCAAGAATCTATAAAGTTCCATTTTTAGTTTTCTGTTTTCCTCCTTATTTAAAATAATTTAAATTTAATCTTTTACTTAACTGTGTTGTCTGTAGTTTTTAATGTACAAAAGTGGTTGTATAAGATTATTGTAGTTTTATTTTTATTTTTGTTCTGAAAATATTGCATTAATTATTTTTCTGCTATGTTTCGTAGTGAGATTTTTCCCATTTCTATCTTGCTTTTTTTTATTGACATGTGATGCTTTTTTTTTTTAAGATATAATAAAATTATTATGAACTACTTCTATTTACATTAAAGAAAAAATGTTTGTAATTTTAAGTAACAAATATCAAGGGAATCGAACAGTTTTATTCTATAAGCTATTAACTCCTGTGGAATACTTAATTTGATCTATTGATGCTGCAAATTGATAAGTCTCAATTATTGCAAAAGTTCCAAAATTCCCATTTAACATTAATAGATCATTGCTTAATTTAAGTTCATCTGTCTCGCATATCTGATGATACTGATTTTAGTTTTTATTTATTAGTATTATTTTGTTAAAAGATCATGGCTCTGCTTTCATGCAGCCCTAGCTTTAATCTTCAAGTGTTCTTGAATTTTAATTTTTATAGCCAACTATTTTTGAAAATCTGGCTGGAAGAATGACGTTTCACTGAATCAAGACTCATTTAAACCTGACATAGACAATAATTGCCATTATAAGAATATGTCTTAATTAATATATTTATAGCAGTTCTGTAGGTGACATGCCTCTGGTTATGTTCTAAATTTCTTACCAATTTTGTCCAATCAATCTTCCTGAGAAGTTGATAAGCTAATATTGCTAATTTATACTTTAGGTTGATTGGAGACGTGTAAACTACATAATTGATATCAATGCTAATAACTCTGATCATCATGTCATGCTAATGACTTATCTGACATTTATAGTTAAAAATACGCATATATAATTTTTAATAAAAGTCTTTAAATTTAAAAATCAGAACTATGAATTTATATTTGTTTGGGGAAACAGAAAAGAGAAAATTTTGTATAGTATTGTAAACAAGACTTTTTTATGCTGAACCATTTATTTTGAAATTTCTCTAATTATTAAATTAATATTCAGTTTACTTTATGTCTTGTGTATGAAAAAAGAATTGCTTTGATGTTGAACCACTCATTTTTAAATTTCACTAATCATTAAATAAATAATCAGTTTACTTGATGTGTATAAAAAAATTGCTTTTAATAAGTTTTCACTTTGACAAGTCAAAAACATTGGAATGTTAAAATTTGTTTTTTTAATTTTATATATATATCAACAAAGATGTTCTTTTTATCTGGAAAATATTTTTTAATGAATTATTTTTGAGGGGGAAGGAAAACTAATATGAATGTTTCATCCTCTCAATTTTTTTTTATTATTATTGTCATGGAATATCATTCTGTTATAGAATATTTGTTAAACATTTTAATTATATATTGAGTTTTAAAAATGTACATTAATAAACTGTAGTAATTAAGTTTAAAAAAAATCAAAATTGATTAAAATTTTTTAATTCTATTGCTCTTTCATAAAACATTCAATTTCAAATAGTGAGTTATACAGTTTCAACAAGTTTGTTTCTCTCTTTATGTAGTTTTCAGATGAGTTTAATTAGAATGAGTTTTAGTCCCTTGTCTAATTAGATCAAGGTGTCAAATGCGTGCATAAAATTTTTATTAACATGATGTTGCTTCACTTTAAATTCATTTATGTATATTTATGGTAATTCGCAGTATTTGCCAGTAACATATTAGTAGCCATGCTACATAAACAACAATGAATATTAAAAAATAAATGAAGCAATATGCATATATCTAAGTAAAGATTATAAAATCCAGTGACATTCAGATTTCAAATCAAAATTATTGAAATTTAATAACTCTTAACTTTTATAAATATTTTCCATCCTGGTATATAAAATTCCCATATGATATTATTTTCATTTTTGGAATTTACTAATTAGTAATTATTTTTATTTATGAAAGGAATTGAGTTTTCTATGAAATCCAAAATAGCTGATATTCACTTTGAATTAGTTTGAAAATGAATAATTGATTACAAGATGTTTTCTTGAAGTAGGAAATATTGAAGCTGGGGAAAAATGTCAAATATCACAAATTATCAATTGACTTTACCATTGATCTTGTTCTTTTTCATGTTATATCTTCTACATATACTTATTTTTTAATAAAGACTAAAGATTTATCTGCATAAAATTAGATCTTGTTTATTTGGCTCATGCTATTATTTGAATTTAGCATACTTGGATTTATTTCAATTTATGATGTATTTTAAAAGGTTGAAATAATAATTACAAAAGTTATGAAAGTAAAGACAAATGGTTTTTACTCTATAAATGTTTGAAAATTTTTACTTAATGTTTTTTTTTGTGTGTGTGAGTAATCATTAATACAATTTTATTCCTTTATTATAGAATTAGTTTTTAAGAAGTTTCATTTTCAGTTTGCAGATACTTCAAAATGTTCTATTTAACTACTACTGTTTACATCAGTGCAGTAAAACTCTTATTATTTAAGCTTGAATTTTTCAGATTACTTTAAGAAGAAGGACATATCTACTTATAGAACCTTTTCAAATAAAAAGAAATAAACTTTTGAGGAATTGCTATTTAAAACAGAATGTAAAAATTATTTGTTGTCATTAACTTAATCTATTCTTAGTTAATTTTATTCCTCCCCTATAAAGTATTCTTTTTTTTTTTTTGTCTACAATTTTGGCATTCCATTCCTCAGATCAATTTTAATCCAATTTCTCAAGTAATTTCACTTTTATATTCAATTTTTTTTTGTTGAGGTAATTATTTTAGCCTTTTTTTTTGTGCTTTTATTGTATTTGATCATACATATTACAATCTATTAATGAAGTGTAAATGAAGTTTTAAATTTTTTCTGTTCTTAAAAGACTTCCTTTCCTTTTCTTGCATGATAATTGCATTTATTTTTGATTTTATTTTTTTTGCATTTGCTTTTCCCCCCTTTTTGGCTAAGTAAAAATGAATTCTTTTGTTCTTGCTATAGAATAAAAAGTTGTTTCTAGTCTTTACTTTCTGCTAAAAAGTTATGGATAATTTTTATGTGTGAAAAAATTATATGAGTAATGTACTTGCAGATGGGGCTAGACTTTATGACTTCAAAAGACATTTTTTTGATATCTTGAGTGGTATCCTTTTTTTTCAGTAATAAATATCTTCATGCATTTTTCTCTATTTAAAGTATATATATATTTTGATGATTGAATATTAAAATCGATTATTTTTTCCGATTATCAATTTCTTTGATGCTAAGATCTGTTTTCCCCTCTCTAATACTGTAATCTGTAACCTTTCTTTTAATTGTTGTTTTGTTAAATTCTATTAGGGAAACAATTTTTTTAAATAGTAGCATTTATTCAAGTTATTATCTTTGTATTCAGTTAATAGAGGTGTCACTCATAAATTATTGGTGCTTAGATGTACAATGTGGAAGGATTGTAAAAAGAGTTATGTGTTCAGATAAATGCATTTATCAGCTCTGATACTTCTGCATATTTATTGCAGATGAAGTTACAGTTTAATTTTTTAATCTTTCATATTCAAGTAATATTAATCCAGCCACTTAATAGTTACAGTAACTGATACATTTATTTTATATAATTTTTAAATTGTTGTTGAGTGGTCTTGCATTTGAGCTTATTTTTTATTTCGATTAATAGCATGTTTATTTGTAGACATGTAAATATCAATTTCCAATACTGTTTGATGTTGAAATTTGTAAATATTGTTTCTATAAACTTGTGAATATTATTGTGTATTTTTTAGACTGACAAAATAAAGGATGTTATCTATTTATTCTAATTCTTTTTTATTTATACATTTTTAAATGTTTTTATTTGGAGGGTGGGCTTACTTTATATTTGTTTGCTAAAAATGTTGTTATACGTATTTAGTATTATAATATATGTGCATTTTTTTTTTCATTCTAGAATTAAAAAAAAAAATTAAATGTTTCATTATTAATTTGAATTTATTACTTTTAACCTATTTTTTTAATGTTAGTATTAAAAGGACCTAATTTCATTTTGAATCTTAAACCGGTACTTTTCCGTTATACCTGCGCAGGCGAAAAGTCGCCAATAATGATGCAATCAACGCCAAACGGAATATCGCTGCCGGTAACCTTTAGCCGCTACATTTTTAAAGAAAGTCGCGGCCACTTTGTCGCTCCGCCAAAATGGCGACTATGTGCTGTTGCCAAAAAGTGCTCGGAGAGATTTGCGCCGGTATAATGGAAAAGTACCCTTAAACCTAATATACAAATTCTAGTGAAAAATATTTTAAATAGAATTGAATTATATTCTATTTAATTAAATTCAATTTTCTCAGTATAAGATTCTTTGAAAACTATGAGGATTGAATTTGAGATTTTATTTTTCATATGTTGGAGGTTGATTTGAAAACAATAATTCAGAATGTTATTCTAATTAACTTGCATTAATTTTCATTTTTGTATCAATTGATGCTATTATTAACAAAAACTTTTATCTTAATGGAAACTTTGTAATATATTTCTGCTGCTTTTTGTGGAATTTAATAGAATTGTCAGATTGATTTCTCATTCTTTAAATAATTTATCATGACTAATACAAAAACAGTTAATAAAGGATTAATACAATAAATGATAGATAATTAGAATAAAAATACTTCTTGTAAGTAAAATGAACTAGGTAACAATGGTCTTTCGAAATTTTGTTTGGTCAATTGTTTTATTTCAAAAATATAAAATTTGGGGATTGCAATTTAAATTTTTACTAAGATTAAGTTTTTTCATTTCCTTCTTTTCAAGCAAACAGCATGGAAGGAATTAATTATTCTTTAAGAAAAACTTCATTAATTATTGCAATTAAAATTTTTTTGACCTTAACTAGTAAAATGATAATGCAATTGCTTCTTTGACCACACATGTGATGCTTTAAGGGGAAAAAATATGGACAAAAATTACAAAACATTTATAAAAATTTAAAACGTAAGACAATTTATTCTAATAATAAAGAGGAATTGTATTGTTTGCTCACTACAAACCAGATTGTTCTACAGCTACCAAATTTGATATATATCTTGGATAGTGAATTAAATGAAATTTTAATTAATTTTAGGCTAAAGTGAATAGATGCCCCCCCCCCCGAGTTTCTCGCTAACATGGCAACCCTAATTCTGTTTTGTTCACTACTTTTTACTATAGTTGAATTGTACATGAACTGCAATTATTTTATGAAAAATGTTAAAGATAAAAATATACATAGATTAAGGATTTAAATTTTGTTCTTTATTATAATTGAAAATTTCTTTTAACAACTAATAGGAATTACAATTATATTTTTAATGTGAGAAATATTTATTTTAAACTGTTAGCATGCGCTTTTAAAAATCGTCTGAATTCATACTTTAAGAAATTGTTTGCATTCAGTCAGATGCAATGGAATTCTCCGCAGTTCTCGTATTTCTTTTGGGGCTCTAACGTTCGTTTACTTGCGGTGAGAAAAACTTTTTCAAAATTGTTATGATAAGCAGCGATGATCCCAAAGATTAAAAAATATATATAAAAATTATACTACTTATTGGTTAAGATAATAATTTTAATGCATAATGTGGTATCCATAACTATTTCGTAGAAGTGTTTGTTTATTTTGTTCACCATCTTTATTGGCGACTTGGCATCCTTGGCGCATCAAGGGGCACACTATTCTTCACTTTTACCTAATTTTATTATATAAATTAAAATAATTGATTAACTAGGCAAAATTTTGATGTTTTTCCACGATAATTTCCTAAAATGTTACTGCACAAAAATGGTATTTACATATTCATAGGATTCAAATCATTATCATTATTATTTTTCATAGAAATATTTTCTAAATTTAACGACATCATGTATATCTATACTTACAATAAAGTACAATGTGTGCGTGTTGGCTCTCTACAGGCCAGACCGTTGGACCTATAGCTACCAAATTTGGTACGTGTATACCTTGGAGATCTGGAATGTGCACCAAGGAGCCCCTTTTTTCGAATTTTTAATTAGAATTTTAATTAATTTAAAATAATGCGAAATTTCGTCGTTTTTCTGCTATAACTTCCGAAAATATTATCGAACAAAGATGATTTTTACATCAAGTTAAAGATTTTAAAAAATTTGCTTTCATATGATGCCAGTATTTTAACATATAACTTAAGTTTTTATTTTTAATGAATTTTTAAAGAAATTTTTTACCATATTTTTCAGCAATATATTCAGACAAAACAAAATTTTATCACAAACGCAAAATCATAAAGGAGCAAAGGGAAAAAAAAATAGCTTTTATTAAATTGTTGGCATTATTTTGACAGAAGTTCAAATTAAAAAAAAATTAAGTATAATTGCAAATTAAATCATGGAAAAAAATATATCTTTCAACACGTGATTGGATGAAATTAAATAAATATTAAATGTTATTCTTTCTAAAAAAAATAAATGCAAGGCAAAGGTTTCTATGATCGTTTGCAATATCTGTATCATTCATTCAATAAATCCTCTTTTTGTTTATGGTAAATATGTTTGAATTTATAAGCAGGATAAGCCTTCAAATTCGGGCCAAATGACTAATTTGTAAATTATTAGTAAAAGGCATACTTAGTACGGGATTGTGGCATTTGCGCTCCATTTATCATTTCCTACCCCCAGTTTGTAGGTTTACTGGAATTTTATTACCTTTGGCAGGAAAATTTGGCGTGGAGTGCATTTCCCACGCTTGTTTTTTCTTCGGTGCCGTACCCCTTCGTTAATGACCTTTTAGACAGTGATAGATTACTTTATGATAAGATAAGATTACTAGGTGGACTCCCCCCCTTACCGTAAAAGCACTTAGCCCTCATCAATGAACTCCTTATCGTTAAATGGTTGAAATAGGGAAAATGAGAAAAAAAGTCTTAACACTTTTCTCACATAATTTTGCTTATCAAAATATTTCTGAGCAACTTTTTCCGTAAAATGTTGCTATTAAACAATTTTAAAATACATGAAACGCCTTCAAAAAATAAAAAAAGGAATTTATTTTATTTATTTATTTACCTACTTTACCTCAAAATTCATAACATGAATACGTTGGTAGATTTTCTGTTAAGAAAGACTGTTTGTTAAAATTTGATTTTTGACGTAAGAATGTTACAATTTTCTTTTTTTTTAAATACAGCATAGTCTTGCGAGAAATTTCATGTTTTAATTTGATTATTTGTATTTAAACTAATTTCATTTAATTTTTCGTGTTTGATTTATTTCGCTGTACTATAAATTACAGTTTCCGAATTAAAAATTGTAATATATTTATATTACAGACATACTGCTAAATTCGTTTTTTGTAAATCGCGAGAAACAAAAATCACCAAAAAAGTAACTACATATAAACAGCTGGTCCCAGATTTATAAAATTTGGTACATAAATAATTACTTCTTCACCCATAGATATTCAATAGTTAGAATCTTTTTCAAAATTGTTAATTTTTTAATTATTAAATCTTAATTTAAACTTAATCAATCGAAAAAGCCTATTGGCAAATGTTGTGTCACATTAAAATTTAAAAGATTAACTTTCCAAAGACAAAATTTCCGTTTTCGGGACAATTTATCTTTAGATTTTCTAAAAAATTCAAAATTAAATTTAGAAAAAAATTTCTAACATTTCATTTTTATAGAAAATAAATTGAAATCAATTTTGGTGTTTTACCATGACGTTCCGTCGTTACTTTTTTAACGTTCAGAAAAAATATCTCCTAACAGTAGTAACAGTTTTAAACAGTAACTTCAGTTAAAATTTATAAGAACTTTTTAATGGCTTATTTAAATAACATGATGTACAAATCTTTCACATGATATGCTATATTTGATGGAAATCAAGACTAACGACATCATCAAGATTTCAAAGATGAATGAATGAGTACTTTAATGAGCACTTGAAAATACTTAGGAAACTATTTGAAAAATGTTACATATCAGATACTTTATATACATTGCAACTAATCCTAATTCGGAATAATATTTCTCTGACACTATTTAGAAAATATTTCTACAATTTCAAATGATGTCATAGTAACCGTTTCAAAACTTTTGTAAAGATTAAATTTGAAAAGAAAAAAAAATCTTACGTTTTAGCGACTCATTCTGGAAAATTATGAAGTAATAGGAATCATGAGGGCGCAATAATTATAATCAAATGAACAATGGCTTGAAAATAGAAATAAAATGCTCAATGCAAATTAAATTTTCACTACATTATTAAATTTAATTTCGGATTTATACATGATTCTGTTCGTGATTAATGTACCTTATTCTATTCATTAATTACTTTGCTATTTCTGCATTTAGTACGTCATTAATAAATCCCTCAAATAAGCAGTAGATTTTTTTAACAAAATATAAATTAAACAAATAATATTTAAATATGAGGAACTTAGGAACTTAACTTCTCAAATAGGTACTTCAGTTTCTTCAAGATCAAATTCTTTGAATTAGAAAAGCATTAAAAAAATTTGTATGAGGAATAAACCCAAAAATTTTAGTTGAAAACTAGTAAAATTAATTTTGAAGGTTGCTTAGTTGCTACAAACATGCTCTTGCTATCATTCCCAACAGCCTTAATTCCGATTTATATTCAGTTTCGGCTTGATTTCATTTAGGAATATGGCAAGAACGAAATTATTTAATTTGGAACATTCGATTCCTACACTTACACATTTTGTCATTCAGAACCTTAAAAAATTGTACTTATCTATTAACTCTGATATTTTCAAAAGATAGATTCTAAGACAGATTGTGTTGAAACACTGAAAAGTGTTTTCTTGCCAAAAGTGACATTTGATTTAAAAACAAAACTTTGTTAAAACTGACAAATAACTTTATTCAAAACAGGCAAATTTGTATTTTTTTAGATAGAAATTTAAAAAAAACTATAATTAAAAAAAAGAAAGATTTATTATTTTTACAAAAGCTTTTTGGTTTTACTTGAAATGAGCTAATGCATTTTTTATGTTAAAATTGTACACATATTTAGTTAACTAAGACTACAAGACCTTCGCAAATAAAATAAATAACGAAAACTATTTTGGGTGAAATGCAATCCATATCGCTTCATATCCCACTAAAAATGGATTTCATCAGTTTGAAATTTTCAAAAAAATCAGTGAAAAACTTCTTTGGATATTTTCAATGTAAAGTTATACTTTATACTAAAAAATTGAAAAAAAAAAAATTCAGTTAATATCTATCCTGATTGTAATATAGTCAAAAAGAATTAAATAACTTTGGAAACGTCGCTAAAAACTATAGACACATAACTTTAAAATAGCAAACCTCTATAATAATTGTTAATTAGTCAAATATTTGTAATATAACCGAAATGAATTTGAAATAATGTGTGAAAACTAGGCGCTAAAAATTATAGATGTGTCAGATTTTTAGAATAATAATTAATAATAATTGTTGTAGATATAAAACTGCCCAAAATTGTTAATCTCAATAGTACTCATGTTTACTGTCATTTTAGTAGAAGTAAAATTGTAATATATATATATAATAGCAAATAATAAATAGGTTTCAAGAATTCCCTTAATTTTTTATTTCAATACATTAGTTAGTTAAAAAAAACCTACTTTTGTTTATTTCAACTCACCTTTTTGCGAAATATTCTTTTAAAAAATATTTCAAATCATTTTGATTCTATTTACATAATCAATACTGCTTTTATCAGAGAAATGTCTTACGATGTCGGATAGATAATAATACTTTACAAATAAAGAAAACAGATGTCTACAGAGAACAGTTTTACTTACGAAATCTTATATCTTAGATAGAATAGGAAATCTAATACATAGGAAATTGAATTTTTAGACTACAAAAAGACGTAAGTTTTAACTTCAAATTCAGGTTTTAATGATACAGCTATATAAATTAACAAAAAAATCTAATGTAATTGATTAATAAATGGATTGATTATTGCTTTCCACACAATTATCATTATTTTAAGATTTTGTTTCTTTTGTAATGGTATATATTAATTAAGAAATAATTTAGTTTGAATTTGCTTAATTTAATAGGAGTATTTTCAAAATAGCAGAACTAAGGAAGATTTGTCATATTTGAATCCCCTAAATAGTTTTTAATGAAAATTGATTGTAAAATAATTTTGATAAAGGAAAAACAGTAATTTTTTGTAGTTTATTTGCCTTTAAAAATGGAATAAACTTTCTGAGAGATACTACTACTATTTATTATACTATTCTTTAATATAGAATAAAACATAGCCTATTAAAATTGTTTCATCGATTCAGATAAAGAAAATGATTCCACAAATTACACCACTAAATTTTTAAAGCTCAATAAGGGAAATTAGGTATCAGTATAGAGAATCTGAACTCAAGTTTGATATTTTATGAACTGTAGCATTTCCTTTTTCATTCGTTTGTTCCTGAAAATATAAAAGCACACAGCCCTGATTTTTCTATTATTTGGAGAAGAAAAGACAAAAGAAAAAAAGTAATAATTAATATTTTTTTATTAATTACTACTTTTTTTGTTTTAGTCTTTTCTAATTTCAAATAATGATAATGTTTATAACTGGTTCTTGAAAACTACAATAGACCTCACCACATTCAGGAAATGATTTTAATTCCAATTTAAGCTCTTTTTAGAGGAGCTTTAATCCCCTCCACCACCCCTCCAAAAAACAACTTAGTTTTATCTATAAATAAAATTATATTATAATAAATACTAAACTATTGTCAGTAAAATGTTCTCTCGTAGGATATGTTTTGTTGCTTAATTTCAAGCGATTTAAATTACATTCTTACTTTGCTAAAACATATAATATTTGTTAATTTTCATTACATTTTTTAAAAACTGAATAGTATTCTATTAATTAAAGTGTTTAAAAATTTGTTCCAAATTAACGCTTCCAATACCTATGCAGAATTACTTAATAATACTTCGGCATATGTGATTGAGTTCATGGGACACGAGGACCAGTTTTTTTAAATGAATCAGCGAAGATTTATCAAACATTCATAGACAAAGTTAATTCATTACTTATTTCAGTTATAATCCCAATAAAATTAACTGAATCTATCGTTCCTATACAATCAGTTTTTGTAGAAAATTAGACTAACTCAAGAACTTCTAAAAACGACAGCTCTAACATGCGGACAAAAAACTGCCAATGGCGATGAATTGTCTTCATTTTTCCAAACTTTAAATTTTTTTCTAATCAGTGTTTCTATCTAGATCAAAGCAACATTTGTCTCACCAAACAACAATTATCAGAAAGAAAAAAAAATGCATTAGAAATGGCCTGTTTGTTTGATTTTAGACTTATATTCGATCTTATATTCTGTATGAATGCCACCTATTAAAGTTGAAGTATTCTCAACCTTGTCTATTTTAAAATGTTGAGCACTGGACCACCCATCCTTAATCTTACAAAAAGGTAACCTGAAAAATATAGGCAAATGTAAATTTTTTTCATCACATGTATGACACTTCATTCTCACTATTTCTCTTCGTTTGTTCCTACAATTTTTAATAGCTATACCACAAAGCCCATTAAAATGTTTGGAACTGAAAACGACATTGTATTTTTCTAAAACTTGAAAAAAGCATTACGATTGCTTATAAAATAAATCGTCACCATAACCAAAAGTTTCTTTTCTTTATAAAGACCTTGTGTAACTGTCGAACAATGAAAGTAAACAATACTATGCGCGATTCTTAATTTTTTTGAAGTCATAATGATTGGATAATGTACAAGTTGCATTCCGAAATCAACACATTTGTGACCATTATTTCGAAATTTAAAACTAAGTATATCTCTCAAAATTTTCTGGATAGAAACGTGAAATTTTGTACGTATAGATAAAAATAAGAGAAAAATTGTACTAATTAATACTTGAAATTATGATGGATATATAAAAATTAATTTTCGTACAATTGCCTACCTTATTTAATGAAATTTTGTAATTCGAAGTGTTTAGATGCAATATTTTAAAAGAAAATTCTTAGGGCAACCTTTTGATGCTTTATTAGAAGAAGAAAAGGTGACTTTAGAAACCATGCTAACATAGCTGCAAAATTATTTTTATCTTAATGCCTAATATTTAAATATTTACTATTGTAATTTCTCAATCTATATAAATCTATAGTTTGGGCAAAAAAATTTAGGGGCGAAAAAGAACGAATGAAATGTAAAGTAATATATTTGATTTTTAGCTTTCTTTCATATATAGATTTAAGACAAATTGGAAATTAGTAATAAATCATTGACAGCACTTTTAAGAAAATAGGCAGAAATTTGTTACTACATTACCTGCGAATAAAACTTTAGATCATGATACTGAATCTGAGAATTAAACGTTTTAATGAAGAACTATACATGCATTTACATGTCGATTGATGGTACATAGGATTGTGTATAATTGTCTGACGGTAAATTAGCTAGAAAATGAGGTAACATATTTCAAATTTGAAGGAGTATCAGTAATTATCAACATTTTCTTATAGAAATGTTTTTTCTTTTTGAAAATTAACCAGCATTTATTTTCTGAATTATTAATATGATTCCTATCTTATTTCAGATAAAGCGCTTAATATTTTGCAAAAAACAGCTTATTTGAAAAATTTTAACATAAAAGATACATTAGCTCATTTGAAGTAAAAGCTTAGGGAGTATGTATACATACAAGAATACATAAATACAAATTGAAAGAACTAAGCTTTACTGATATCCACTTAAATTTCACTTTAAAGCAGTTTATAAGTATTTTTTTTCATTTTGTTAAAAAAAGTTAAACAGTAAGAGATATAGAGATTAAAATCCCCATAAAAATAAAAATTAAACTTCACTTTATTAGATGAATTTGTATAACGCACATCAAAATTATTAAGGCCTTCTGTGCGAGAAAATTATAATCGTGTTCCTTTATCATAAATTTTTAAAATGAAATACCTCACATTTCCTTTATTACTTTAAACTCTCGTCTAAAACGCAATTAAGGGTAGACAGCCGTTTTCCCACGGAAGCTTCGTCTCGTTTTCAAGGACATGGAGTATCATTATTACTCTGAACTGTGATTACCATTTGGCGTTCGTTGTAAAATCGCCAAATCTTTCATGCAAAGATAACGATTATAATGTGACAATCCTGAGCGTGAATGATATCTTTTAATGACATGGGGGGTTTACTAGTGGAGCGCAAATGCCACTCAACCCTTAGTACTGATAACTTGGTCTAAATAATTATTATAATAATAATAAAAATTACATTTTATGTAGCTTAAGTCAAAAAATGCATTGATGAATACCTATTGGATTTTTTTCATACTTTGCTCAGTGAGTCATATTCAACAAACTATTTTTACTAATGTTTTAAGCAAAGTTGTTACATCAATAAATCTTCTAAATTAATCATTAAAACTGACTGATTTATAAAAAAAAGGAATATTATTATTAAAAAGTGCGCTTTTAGATCTTTTCGTCCACCACCTTAAAAGATATACCAATTTATTCAGGCTAATCAATATCCGGAATTACTCCAAGTTTGATAAAAAAAACATTAATACGTGTTTGCGTATATGAATGAATGTGTGTGTGTGGGTATTAGTGCTCTACACAGCAGACTGTATGATCTAGAGATACATCATTTGATATGGACATATTTACTTTGGAGGATGAAAAAATATACCTAGACAGATTTTTAAAAAAACTTTAATCAATTAAAATTACGCTAACATTTGGAATTCTGCGATATATATATCATATATTCTGTTTCAGAAAATATTACAGTGGGAAACTGTTTTTTAAATCCTCTTAAAAATGACATTTTTTCCATAGATACCAATGTTTTAACCTACAAATTAAATTTCTATTTTTTACTGAATTTTTAAAAAAATATATATTATAACCGTATTTTCCATATATATTATAACCGTATTCTCACAAAATGAAAATAGAATTTAACGTGCAAGAGCTCGTCAAGAATATACCAGTGATTACCATCACTTTGGAATAACTTAAACTGAATAATTAAATTAACTCTTATTGTAAATTAAATCGAAGCAAATGTGATGTTGAGCACGTGTTTAAATAGAAGCATAATGTCATGGAACAGATATAAAATGTGATATTTTCCACATAATTCCATAACAGCTGATTGCGAATCAGAGTGATATATAGTGGATATATAGTGATATATATAGTGGAATGTACAAACAGTTGTAAGGCTTCTACAATAATATGA
>JAPMOQ010005572.1:3977514-4008660 GCA_026543055.1 Argiope trifasciata
AACCCGTTGGCAGATTTCTTTCAAAATTTCATACAAATCTACAATTTCAATGCTAAAAATGCGAACATAACTCGTCTATATAGCCCATTGATTACTGTAATTATCATTCTACCTTACACTAAGACATTTCAATCAAAATTTAATACATATTGGTAATTTTAGATAGAGGCCAATAAAAAATTTCTTCATTAGCTTTAAAACAGAATTTTTAGATCTAAGCTGTCTTGATGCATTGTGTTCTCAAGCAGATAGGATAAAAAAATTGGTTGATATAACTGAATTGGATATCGACCAGGATATCGGCATTTCGAGCCATTTGAACAATTTTGTGTTACCGATATTCACAGGTTTAAATACCATTTTTTTTCGGTATTTACTAAAAATTTTTAAAGTTGTCTCCACTAAATGTTCAGAGATCTCCAGCACAGTAAAATAGTAGGTAGGGGACTTAGGTAGTCCTGGTGGGTCTAATGCCACTTGGTCATACCAACCCCGAATGAGCGCTGCTCTTTCGAATTAAGGCAGAAGTGTGCGCCTTTCATTTTTAAAGAGCACCGTTAAGGTGAAAGTACGATTTTTGCTCGAACACATACGACACAACCTTTTTTAGGTGGAGTTCGAACTCATTCAAACACTCATTCTTCCATCCGCAAGTCAGAATTTAGATCCAAATCAGAGACCGTCTCATCCCTGCTTCAGTACCACCAGAGGTATAATTTGTTATGGGAACTTGGAGGACTTTGCAGTCACGACATATTTAACGTGCCCCAACTACCATTAGTAACATGGTGGTCTTTGGCTGAGACGAGGATAGAACTCACCATCTTTCGGCTACGAGACTGACGCTCAACCAACAAGGCTACCGCGGCTGTTAGGTAGTCCTGAAAAGTTTAGATTTGCCAATATGTAGAAGCTGAAATTTTTGATGACTACAAGGCTTTCTCTTTGTATGCTTCATAAATGAAAAAGTAAAAATGCACTCTTCTCTCATATATTTTCTCTCGAAGAGTGAAGAGATATGAATAGTGATTGTAATACCGGTGTACCAGGATATCGGCATTTCGAGCCATTTGAACAATTTTGTATTACCGATATTCACAGGTTTAAATACCATTTTTTTTCGGTATTTACGAAAAAATTTTTAAGTTGTCTCCACTAAATGTTCAGGGATTTCCAGCACAGCAAAATAGTTTCCGTTTTTTTGTTTCCCTAGAGGGTGAAATTAATTAGACTGCGAATACGAAGTTGGATCGTACAATCAAGAGAAGTGATAAAATACTGTTTGACAACGGATTGTAAAACTTTCTTAAGAAGAACCCACGGTAGAATAAAAAAAAAAATTCTACAAACCAAAATACATTACGGAAATTAACTATATAGAAAACCAACCAACAAAAAATTGTTTTATTTGAAGATGAGGGATTTGGAGGTAAATACTTGGAAAAAGTTTATCGCGCATTGCTAACAGTACCACCAACTAGCGTAGATGCTGTACGAGCCTTTTCGATACCTGGTAATTTTTGTGATGATGCATTATGTTTTTAAAGATAACATTTCAAAAATTTGTAATTGTACTACTGGCTGAATAGTGATATTTACACATTTTTGTTATTTAAATAAATACGATGTTCCTTTACTTTTCTGCGATTGTTTATATACTATTATAATTTATAAGTTACAAAATATATTTATAATATTTAAATTTTTTAATAACACTGGCAAATAAAACAAATAAATACTTGTATTTTCTTTTTTTTTTTCTAAAATTTCTGCTACCGATATTAAAATTGGTATATCGGTATTAAGATCTAAATCTAATGGATGATGATTAATGAATATCCGTAATTAATGATTAATGAATATCCGTAATTAATGATTAATGAATATCCGTATTAAACTTTTGATCCGGTATTGCAATCCTTAGATATGAGATTGTAAGAACTAGTAGTTAGCAGTTATTTTATTAAAATAAAAACGGTATAAAAACAAATGACAACTGATGAAAAAATTAAAAACTACTTAATATTTGAAAAAATTCTTAACTTTTTTTAAAAATTTTAAACATTAATCTCCATTATATTCAACATACATTTCGCTCTTAGAGAAGATACGATGTATAAGAAAGTATTTTTGTTCCAAATCACGATTTTTCAATCGTTTGCAGGTGAGTATACAAAAAGAGAATGGCACGAAGCACAGAGGAAGAAATTCCACCAGTACGGCTCTATCGTCCGGGAAGAGATTGCACCGGGTTTCAACATCGTTCACTTGTTTGATCCCAAGGACATGGAAGTAGTGAGCTGGAATGAAGGTATTACATCATTCTGGCTACGTGATAAAATTTACAATGCACCTATTCGTTGACTGCCTGTAAAATAATCATTCATATTTTTTGCCCCAGGGAAGTTTCCAAAAAGAGAATTTTTCGTTGCAATGAGAATGATGCGAGAGCAAAATCCCGATATGTATTCTTCTGCCGGAGTTGCCGCAGCGTAAGAAAGATTATTTTGTTCTTAATCTTTTGTGTAAATCTTAAAGTTGTTGATGAAAATGCATGTAAAAACCCCTTCTTGTGTCTTTAATGTGAGTGATAAAAACAGTGATCACATCAAAATTTAGTCCTAAATTTTTTATTTACATATTGATATGGGTCACAACACAAATTAAAACAAAAAATAATGAAAAACAAGAAAAAACTCCAATACTTTAATAGAGCGATATTCTCCTCTTCATTTCAGGGCCGTCTTTTTTCTTTTCTTTCCTCCCCCACTCTCCGTCAGACCAGTGGGTGTTGCTATAAGTGGTGAGCATAGTTGCCAAAATTTGCACGCCTTGCAATGCAATAGTAATAAATTTAACCCATGGTATTGTGGAAGTTCTTCTTCTTAAAGGTAAAATGAAATATATCAAATTCACTGTAAAAATAATTAAGCAAAATAAAAGATGCAAAATATCTTTTGTCACATTTTGTCACATAAAAACATTATTTTTAAAGATTTATTATCATTTTTTTGATGGGCAGAACGGATTCATCAACGATGTTAATAAGTTATGCAAATTGACAATGGATTATTAACATTTTCTTACATTAAATTTTTTAAAAATAAGTACCGAGAAATTTACTGGCATTTTGAGGCATTTTGGTAATTTGTCGATATTTCTGAAATCAGATGTTATTGTCTGAAAATTAGAACATTTCTTGTTATGAATTTTACTGGATTACCCGAAGAAAAAGAAATTAGCCATTGAAATTTTTTGATTCATCAAATTATTTTCACCACTAAAATTGTTATAAAATTCTACCGAATATACTTCATAGGAACAACATTTGAAAAGTGACCAGATGACGGAATTATGGAAAGTTACATCTTCCTTTTTTGCTACGTTTTTCAATAAGTCGAGCCTTCTATAAAGGTTGCAAGATAAAAATTGCGTTCACTTACTAAAAATTATTTTATGAATGGAGAATTTCTATTATATTAACATACTAAACTTCATGAGCCATTTAGGAGCAAGAATAAAACAAATTAATAAAAAATCTTGATTGATTCAAAAATTAAAAAAAAAGATGTTCTTATTGCATAATTACAGACAATCTTTTATCAGTTCATTTACTTATTCGTTTTATCTTAAAGAGAGATATGACAGGTTACTCGGAAAATCAAATAAATATAAAATGGAAAAAATCTGCTGTAATTTATAGAAAATATTTTCAATGTTATATTAAGATAATGTGCATCAAATTTTCCAAAACTCCTTATTACTGTACAACGTTTATGAGTTAGCTATATCTGTTTCCAAATTGATGTACTTAAATATCGCATGTTGCCAGAAAATGTCACGATCGTTAGCTATTTCAGCTGTTATATCGAAACTGCTGTGTGTTCTTTTCACATGCTGCTATTGATATTATAGCGATATTATATACTGCGTGATAAGTGAAATCGTTTTAAGCCTTTAAAATTCAAAAAAGCTTCTTGTATAACCAAGAACTCAACCTTTTCCTGTAGTAATATGATTATGCTGAATTAATTGAGATAAATTTCATCGCCAGAAAAGTCAAATAAGATAGTTACAAAAAAATTCCAAAAAATTAAGTACATCAGCTAAAGAGTCCCGCCAGAAAAATGTCCGGCATACCATAATAAAACCAGTGGAAAACGTTGCATATAGTTATCTGTAAAACGGTGGAAATATTTAAAATTAAATTATGAGTTTCCTGGGTTTCGAAATCGAAAATTGAAATTGAAAAACTTACTTTCCGTTATTATCATACAGTTTTTCCAATATCAGTAAAGATGAAATATAAGGCATCGACGAAAATACACAAAAATAATTTTTTAAAAAACCTGAAAATGGGTTGGGGATTGAAGATATATTTTTTAATTTAAAGATCAAACAATTAATTAAATCATGGAAAATTTAAAATTTTGATCTAAATTATTTTTGCTAATTTTACAGATAACACAAATGAAACATTTTCCCTTGCTTTTATTATGGTAAACGGAGCATTTTCCTAACTGGATTTTTAAGGATGATCTCCTTTATTTTCAAATTTATGTCTTGTTACTTTTCTTAATTTTCCGCTTGGAGCGTTGTAACCTGCCTCAATAAATTAAGCGCTTTACTTTCTTGGCTATATGAAACACGTTTTGAATTTATTGTACTTAAAATGATTTTATGATCATGCTTTTATTAGGAAAAATTGAGGGCTTAAAAGGATTTTACCAATCACCTTGTATATTAAGAAAAGTAGGAAATTTTTCCATGCGTCCATTTGACCTTCATCAATGGGACAGTAAAATAGAACAAATATTTTGCTATACGATTTAGAATATTTTGAACAATCTTGAATTATAGTAATATTCTGTATCCCTCCCCCTTCTTTCATATTAAATTAAGATCAATGAAGTAGTTTATAAAATTATTTCACGAAAGCATCTGATAAAAATTATATTGACTCCCGGAAAGGAATGCGAAAGAAAAAATATCTTGCGAAACCGTAGACCAGCATATAATGAAAGCTATTTTAAAAGCAAAATAAAAACTAGAAATATGTTTGCAACAATACTTTTCACTGTTTAATAACTGTATTTTTCATATATAAGAGCGTTGAAGAGATGTTGTATAGTATTTTGTGTACACGTAATATTTGTTACAAATAAGCAAATTAAAAAAAAACAGTGCGAAGATAGAAAAATCAGATCTCAAATATTATCATGTAATGATTGTTTCGGATTAGATGCTCGAATCTACTTTTGAATCTTTAACTATCTACAATTTAAAAAAATCATTTAACTTTAAATTTAGATTTTTTTTGTAATATAACTGCATTTCATTTCAAATTATTAAATTTTAACTATGCGACTCTTACGAGTCTAAAAGAAATTCTATTATAAGTTATTTCGGTACTTTTCTGTTTGCTGGGCGCAGTGAGAAATCGTCAAATAATGTAGGGTTCCGCCAATTTTCTTACATTTGTCATTCGTTTTGCTTGGCGACTTGGCTCGTGTTTAGTTCACATTGGCGGTATTTATGCCCAGATAACGGAAAAGTACCATTATTTCTTATGTGAGTGCCCCAGACATGAATGTTCCTAATAATATTTAAATATGATTTTAGTCATAATGTTTAAGTTAGTTGCTTACATTCCATTTTTAAGAGAATTTCCTTCCTTCACAGCAATGGAGAAGCCTGGCACCACATCAGAACCCGATCTCAGGTTCCTATGTTAAGACCCGAAATAATGAAGACTTACTTGCCTCAAATGAACGTCATAGCTGACGATCTGATTCGCCGCATTCGTTTGCTTCGTCAACCGAATCATCAAGTTCCTAAGTTAATAGATGAGTTCTTCAAGTGGGCATTAGAATGTAAGTAATTATAAAATTATTTTTTCTTAACACGTTGACTATTACCCATAATCAGAAGGGAGGGGGGAAGCAAAAGTTCTAATTTTCTTTTCATGCCAGTAGAAAATATATGTGTTTAGTTTGTAATTTCTTTGTTTTAACACGTTATTCACCCAATGAATCGCTTGTGATTCACACCTGCTATCGAATTAGAGAATATTTCTTCTGCTCATTTTAGTGATCATTCCTGTCCTGAGTTTGTTATCTGGCTTATAAGCTACCACTACACTGCTATAATTAGATGTGTCAATTATGTATTTAATATTGTTCAGCACAATCTGTATATGAAAGGTTTGCTTCAAAAAAGATGCGTGGTGACATTTTAATAAGCCAGTAACTGCCACTAAACATCGGTGGTCACTTTTGTATAGTGGATAAGTTACACGTCTGCAAATCGGAAGATCGCGAGTTCGATCCTTGGCAGAATTCAACCTCCCTATTGGCACAATTCCAGCCAACACCTACACCAAATTGGTGACCTCGAACTTGATGAATTTTCCAACAGCTGTCGTGGCGCCATCTACCTGCAGCAAACGCAACCAAAGCAAAGTCGTCAGACTCACTTGACGCAGCAATGCAAAGTCGTTCAGATTCATTTGATGCAGCAGCAACTCTCATACGCTAGCCATAACGCTTGGGGCAATAAAATCGATCATCTCTCTACAGACTCACTGGTAGGGGAGTATTGTGGTAAAATCTTTATAAGGAAGTAACTGCCACTAAACATCGGTGGTCACTTTTGTATAGTGGATAAGTTACTCGGCAGCAAATCGGAAGATCGCGCGTCCGATCCTTGGCGGAATTCAACCTCCACATTGGCACAATTACAGTCAAAACTTACACCAAAGATGTAGCTCCAACTTGGGGAAATTCAGAGTTACAAGCGTTATTACTTGGTAAAAAAAACCCATGTTCATTTGGAGCAAAAAGAATCCGAGAATCAAATGTTCAATCTTAGCTCTCACGTTACTCAAGAGATGGAACTGTCCATCACATTGAAATTTAGAATTTTCCGTCGTTTTTTACGGCTCTCTGCAAACTTGAAGGAGGAGCTACCTACCTCCCTTTGGTAGCAAATCTTTCATATATAAAAACGCTGATGTATATGGCACAGATATAGAGCTTATTACTAATTGTTGAATAACAACTGTTAAATATAAACAAAACATCATACAAATTTCAGACTGCTTTGTTCATTGAACATTTTTACAGCTGTACTGAATCAAACGCTTCGTTTAGCTGATTAATGGAGCTGCTAATATTATAAGTGTTCTGAAGATAGTCCGTCATGTGACAAAGAGGACAATTAGTCAAAGAAAGGAAAATATTTAAAAAATCACGAAATAGCCTTTAAAAAAAATCCAATAAAGCTCAAAAGTAGGCATAGCCGTTGCTAGATAAGTAATCGTAGTAAGACTTAATGTACGGTTTCTCGCCAAGCTTAACAAAATCGTGCCAATAATCCACCCCCCAACCCCCCCTCTAAAAGTCGGTATTCTTAGTTGCATAACAGAAACGCTTATAAATGACTTTAAAGTTACAATCAAAAATTGTCACAGTTATGTTTAGTGAGAAATCGCCCAAAACTTTTTAAATTTTTGTATACCTTATGTTAATTTTAAGTTTAGCTATAATCGCTGTGAGTAGCATTGGAAATAGCACTTACAGCTTTCATAACAATGTTTTTACAAAAAAGGCTTTTTTTTCCATCTTAAGACTGAAAAGCACCTTTTTTCATGTCATAAATTTCAGTTTTGTACATTTTTTTAAAATTAATATTTAACTTCAATACTATTTTTTAATTCAATGTGAAACATAACAAGAACTAATCTTTTCACGAGATTCAATCTCTCTATCCAACCATATAAGCACGCACTTTTTCCAATCATACAATCCATTGTAGGATTCCAATTTCCGCTTTTATTTTGTAATATATAAGCCTTGTAAATTGTAGTGATGATGAAGATGATGTCGTGTCCGTGTTTCCCTGAAAAGGAGTGCAGTAGCTTCTGAGGATAGAAACCCCTCTGGCTGCATAGAAGCCTGACTTCTAGCTTGAATTAAGATAAAATACACGCACATTCACTTGCAAAACCTCTTTTCACATTCACACATCTCACAGATAGAACACAGAGCAACCAAGCTCAAACCAGAACTCGAACCTGGATCATAAAGAAGACGCGCTACTCCTAAGCCAGGATGCCGCCTGTAAATTGCAACAAAAATTAAAACTTTTTTAATTGAATTCATGTGTTTTAGTAATATAAAATAACTACGAGAAATACGTTTAAAAATGTATTCCATATTAATAATTTAACTGCCTAATAAGTTAATAATATGAAGGAACAAACAGATCGCCATTCTAAAAACTGGTCGCGGCAAGTACAAAGAAATCAAATAAATGAGAAAGATAATTAAGATATATTTACCATAGGTCTACAGTAGTCAAATTCTGATTCTAAAAAAGCAATAACCGTTCATTATAACTGGCTTCTAAACCTGAAATAGTATTCTATGCTTAAAGACTATTTTTTTGAATTGAGGTTTTTGAAAGAACAAAAATTTGTAATCAGAAGTGGAATTTTTTTGAAAAGGGCAGATAATGTTTTAAAATATATAATTAATATATGTCTAACGTTGTCGTTAATGTTGTCTCTCATTGAAACCAGAATGGTGGCAATCAACAATAATTATCAAAACTTACGAATGAGGAATCGTTAAACAATTTTTTATGATCTTACAAGATCAATTGAAATTGTAATTACAAGCGGAAACAGAGAAATTTTTGGTAGGTATATTCCGCCCACTGAACATAACCTCCACATTACGCGCGTATAGAAATAAAAGTATGGAAACAACCTTGGATTGGAGTAAATATTTCTTTGCACTACTCAGATTTCTTTGAAGTATATTAATTGCTAGTTGCCTCTCTTGACCTACTTGTTTGCCGGAAATATTGGTTATATTTAATTTAGGAAAAACAGATAATTTAGGCATAATTTCATGGCTAGGATTCCTCCAAATTGTCAGATCTTAACGCTGCAATTTTTTAGCAGTCTTTTTTCAGTTCTTTATGTTGTGTATACGAATCTTTTTAATTGAGACCATTCCTATAAGTGCCATTAAAAATGTAAATGCAAAGTTTATGTATATTCTATATTTCGTTGTACTTTTAATCCGTATTCTAAATTATAAATATTGAATAGATTTTTTTTTTGTTTAAAATTCTTTCAATTGAAGAAATTTCCATTATAGAATATTTAATGAAACACTGAAAATTATTTGAATTTCAGACTAAAGAAGGAAATCTGTTGTTGAAAACTAGTTAAAAATATTTTTAAAAAATCGCAGAAATTTCGAGAAGTGTTGCAAAATTATTAACATTAAAAAGACAAATTTTCAAATATTGAAACACACACAAAAACATTACGCACGCACGCACACACACACGCCTTTATTATTAGTAGAAATTATTAGAACAATAATACTTTCGAAAAAGTGTTAAAATTAGTCTTGATTTTTAGCTTTAACTTGATTTCATCGAAATTCTAGTTAAAATTGCAAACAAAAAAATCGTTCTAAATTGTACATTTTCTGTCTTCAAAGTGATGTATTCCGTGCCAGATTTCAAATTTATCTATTGTTAGGGTACTTTTCAGTTATATGGGCGCAAGAAAAAAAATCGCCAAAACGTCGCCAAATAATCGTTAGTCGAAAAAAGTGAAAAATCACCGAAAAAGTTACCAAAAATGCAAAATTACGTCAAATTTATGTTATTCACTTGACAGGTTTGTTCGCGTTTTGTTCACGTTGGTGACATTTGTTTTGCCATTCGCTTTGCTTGGTTCCTTGACACCCATTTGGCACACATTGGCGACATTTTGCGCCCGTATAACAGAAAAGTACCATAGTTAGTTTCAAGATGTATGGTCTTTGAGAATGTGTTATCAATAGAATATAAATGAATTTTTACATAATTCATTTCTTGTAACTTTATAATAATGATGGATCTATTTTTTGTTCCGATAGCAACACAATTTTCCTTCTTATAAGCGACTTTTAAAATTTTCCCTCTGTCACAGCCTTTGTTCGAACTTTAATTTTATTCCTTTTATTTGTTCGAGCTATCAGGGGTTCCAAAAAATTAAAGTCATTTTATGGTCATCCTTCATTATTATCGATTATTTACTACAGTATATAAAATTTTCTATGAAAATCTACATTCCGTTTTCTACTATGAAATTTTTTTGTAATCATACTTAAATGATATAATTTTTTAAAAGCTTTATTCAATGACAAAAATTTTTGAATTCACATGCATTGATTCTTGGCTGTAAAATGCTTTCAAACTGATAAATTATTAGGATCTTAGGTATCAAGATTTTGATCATATCTTACTTTATATATTTGGAAGTATGTACATCGGGTCACTTGACTTAAGTAGATGTTATTTGCTCTACCACAAATGCCACTAAAATTTCGGAACTTTATCTAATTTTAAATACTTTTTGTAAAGAGAAAAACATTTTAAATTTATATAAAGAATATTAAACGTCACATTATTTTAGCATACCGAAATATAGAGAGGAAAACATTGCAACTATTTTCTTTTTTCTTACAAACGGAAAGAATATGTAAATTAGATTTACTAATACCGTCTTCTCATCGAATGATTTCCAACTTTGAGCTGTAAAGCTTCCACTATGTTATGACTGGATCTACTATCCTTCATAGTTGCAATAACGATTGTTGAATCGAATGTAGCTCAATGCTACACTTGGAAATCTTAAAATTACGGCAACACTTTTATCCCCCTTCCAGTTGAGTCTTTCAGGGGTTAATTAGAAAGCTGATCCGCATTGGCAGCCTCCTGCAGAAGTTATAAACAGCTTCAGTTTGTAAGGCTTAACAAAGCAACTGCAATATAATACCACAATTAACCATGCATTATATGAACTGGCTCACCGCAAAAAGAGTGTATATAATTGCAAATAAAAAGTTTAAGCAAAAAGTACAGTCCACTGCTCCATATCTTCAACATTGTAAGGCTGCTACTTCTATTTCGATGACGATACCTTTATCTGACTGTTGACTGCAAGAGTCATTCCAAATCAGAATTGTTGTGTGTTATCTTTATTTTCCCTTTTAATTTTTTGTCATGATTGTATAGCAGGGTGGAATTATTAAAACCATCAGTAGCAGAAAACTCCAATCAGCTCTCCAAGTTCTTAAAATTATATGTTTTTCCTCCAAAAAATTTATTAAAAATTGAATGACTCCATCATGATCTTGTTCATATTATAATGCTATATTGTTTAAATTGTTTTCTTCATCCTTTAGCTGTTACTTACATTCTCTTCAATGAGCGAATGGGTTGTCTGGACGATAACGTGTCTCCAGACTCCATGTCTCAAAAGTACATCCAGGCTGTCAACCAGTTTTTCCAACTCTCAGCTAAAGTGGAACTGGCTTCTATTCCGATCTGGCGTTTCTATCCATCCCTCTCACCATCGTATCAGAAATTGAAAAAAGTCCACGACTTCTTTTTCGAGTAAGTTCGTTAATTACCTTTTTTATTTTGGAAGGTCTGTATCAAAGTCATTGGTTATTGAGGAGTGCAGTTGGTATATCAAAGCAACTTCGAGATAAGGTCTGCCTAAAATTGCCTTCTATTCCACCAACATAAAATAGTTGCATAATTTTAAAGTAATTATAAAATCAGCACATCCCAGTACGGATCAGAGTAGGCAGAACTTCTAATCACTTTTACACTTAAAACGTCGTGCAGTCAATTTTTTTATAAAAAAATTCTGAACGTCCTTAAAAAATGTTTTTGATTTAAAAATTTTCAATTCGGAACGATATTTTAAATTTTCAACCATATATTTAAATTAATTTGAGCTGTAAATTGTTGTATTCCTCATTAAAAAATTTTTTTTTGTTGTTGTCTTCTAATCTTCTGCTTCTTTGCCTGTTTTAATTCTGATTTTCTTAAATAACATGATTGAAATCCCTTACATTTATTGTACTCAATTTAATTTGATTTATCTGATTTATTATTTTTTTCACCGAAGTTCCTGTATCCGAATTATTACAAAAAATGTTGTTGGTAATCATGGTTCAATAATTAAATTTTTTACCCTTTATATAAGATACATTTATACAATTGGAATAGACATTAAATGACACAAAAATTTTATTTTATGTTGTTTGAGTTAGCATATATACTGTAAAATCTTTTGATCTTCATTAGGATTATCATTAATCCAAGACCCTATAAGTCATCTATACTTATAATAAAGCTCAATGTGTGTGTGTGTGCGTGTGTGTGTGTTGGCGCTCTACAGGCCAGACCGTTGGACCTACAGCTACCAAATTTGGTACATGTATACCTTGGAGGTCGGGAATGTGCACCTCGGAGCCCTTTTTTTGAATTTTTAATTAGAATTTGAATTAATTAAAATTTAAGCAAAATTTCGACGTTTTTCCGCTATAACTTCCGAAAATATTATTGCACAAACATGATTTTTATATCAGTTTAAAGATAAAAAAATTAGCTTTCTGACGGTATCAGTTTTTTAAACTTATAATGCAAGCTTCTATTTTTAATGAATTTTTAAAGAAATATTTTAACCATGTTTTTATCACGTGACTGGATAAAATAAAAGAATGCCGGAAGTTCAAATTAAAAAGCAACAACTATCATCGCAAATCAAATCTAAAGAAATACAACTTTCAGCACGTGACTGGATAAAATAACATAAATATAAAATGTGATATCTTCTAAAAAAATAAATGCAAGGCAAAGGATTCTAAGAAATCGTTTGCAATATTTATATCATTAATTCCATAAATTATCTTTATTTACAGTAAACCTGATTGAATTTAGACAGGATATGCATTGAAATCCCGACTTAATGGCACATTTCTATAATCGTTTGCATTATCAGTATCATTAATTCAATAATTTTTTACCTTTTTCGCTTTCTTTAAAAAACATTTTAACATTTTGGCAATATCACCGAAAAAAACATTTTTAATATTTTGGAAGCATAATTGATAAATTATTAGAGCATTAAGCTCAAAAAGTTTTTCCGAATAAAGTTACCGACTCTTTAACTACTTATAACTGAATCTTTTAACTGTAACTATTTCTTAAATTTTGGCTAATGAATATGGGATTTAATTGGAAATTTTAGAACGCATTACTCATGGCGAACCAGCTGGTCGCCAAAGGCGGCTAGTATTAAATATAATAAAATTAACAAGCTGATATCTTACGGAGAAAGAGTTTTCTCACTTCAACGGGCAAAATGACCAAATTATGAGATTTGTATCATATTATTTTGGCCCAATCAGGGACTACTTCTAGGAAATGGCCATAGCCATTTCTAGATGTAGCTATTAAAATGAATTAAAACTGATCTACAACATATTCAAAGCCCCAAAACTTGGTCTGCTTTTGTTATAGAGCTGTTTTTGCTTAAACTGTTTTGTTTTAATGCGGCAAAATTATTTTATTCAAAATGATTATTAGGACATGTAGACTGTTCGAAAATTTAGTAAAAATAATTTATTAATGTATATGAGTCAGTATTCTCTGACTCACAATCTAGAACCTAAAATTTTGGGTCATTTAGTGTATTGTGCATTTAGAAGGGAAGTAAAATTATATTTAATACATTATATGTCAATTCAGTTATTTGCTGTAGAGTCATGATTAGATTGGTCATATCGTGTAGATATCTATAACATTTAAATTATTATTAAAACGCATCAGTTACCAGTTACCACTGAAAAACTTATGTCTGTATGTGTTTGCTAGTTTCGTATTTTAAATCAAATACACTTAAAAAAATACGGCAATTTCCCAGGCTCCATTTAAATTTCAAAACACCCATTCACCACTTAAATTCGAAAACTTTCCTTTTAATCCATCTGCTGTTGAGCTGTTTAGTTGCTTCTTAAACTGAACAAAAATGAAAGCTTCTTTGAAACTAAGAAATGAAGTAACCACACCTTATTGTGTAATACTGATTGGAACGGAAAGGGGAACAAGATTCCAATTTCCGGTAATCACATGCTAATCATGCACCGTTTTGTTCTGGGTCACCGAAGGAATCTCGCGATCTTTGGAAAATCCATTGAAATTTTCCTTCCTTTTGATCACATCTTAGTTTGCGTGCAAAAGGAATGAGATGCAATTGTCAGTTTTGCGAAAACGAGGAGTTTCTATCTGAATTTTTTTTCACCTCAATTGTCATTAAATAGTTTTGGGGAATAATTGAGCCATTGTCTTGCCAAGGACTCGTTCGAAGATAAGAACTGTATAATTAGGCTCCTTGTTTGAGATTTTGATTAAGTGAAATATAATTTCAGTGATTAGAAAACTTTCTTCAAGGTCGATTAAATCGTTGAATGGATTTTTAAATGGATACTTTTGACTTTGAAAATGAGTCTGATGGAAAAAAAAGTTATTTTTTTTTTCTAAATAAAAACGTTATTAAATGAAAATGAGCGAATTCGATTCTCTGAATTTCAAAATATTCAGAACTCTACAATTCCATATAAATCGTTCAAAAAGGTGGCTTTTACGTTCTTTTTATATAAATCTGTTATTATAATTTGATCGCATATTTAAAATTTAAATAGATTTCTTAATAATTATGCAATTTTGTTTCTGAGCAAATTGTTTATTATAGAGTTATTTATTTTCCTACAAATAAAAATTTGAAATTGAAACAGTTCTGCACTGGACAATGCTGCCTCGGAAAATATCCGAAGCAGCATCATGCCCTTTACACAAGGCATTTCTTTTACGTGTTCTTTCATTTCATGTACATATGCAATATAGGATCAAATTCTTAAATGATTTATTCCTTTGAAAGCAATATAATATGAATGAATTATAAGATTCAAAATGCAAAGAATATTAGGAGATAATATGAAAATTCGTAATAAAAGCTTGTAAGACTTAAGGGTACAAATGACATATTTAAACATACTGTGCCAAAATAAGAAAAGTTTGGGGGTAACAAAGAATTCCATGCCTTTTCACGAAGAGCACTATAAAAAAGAATTCAAATCAAAAGTACAAAATAATCAGTTGCTTGAAATTATGAATTTTGACAAAGATGTACTAAATTATTGATCGATTTCCTTTGTAGTGTAACCATATATTTTTGACTTCATTTTTCAGTAATAAAAATTTAATATTTTCCTTTTATTAATAGTTCACGATATTTCAGACGTTTTAATACATTGAAAGCTTTATAGAGTAAGGGGATTTACGACCCTTAAACCTCGAGAAAATTGGAAGGAAACATGCTAGTTTAATGTCTTATATCTTTGTTACATTAGAAATTCACATTTTACCCAAGGAAAATATCGCTTATATTATTGTACACATATTTTCAAACACTAATATTGCTATCTATATATTTGGGAGAATAATAAAATATAGGTAAAGTTTTAGAGAAAAATAAGAAAAAGATACCTTGTGCGCATGATTACTGATCAAACATTTATCTAAATATAATATTTTGGACATTTAAGTAATCTAAACAGTCAGTTTAAAAATCTGAATCAAAATTATACACATTTAAATTTTTATTTTATATACAAACTTAAAAAAATGTTAAAACGGGTAAACGTTTCACCCTTTTAAAACTCCCAGAAATCTCTATTTCAAGAGAAAATGTTCAAGAATCAGGTTCGGTTTGTAGAACATAGCACAATATATATTCAATAAAAATTTCATAGGGAAAATATTTAGACTGTTTCAAGTTGATCGGAAAAAAATGAAAAAGGATAAATATTTTTTTCAAAAAAAATCAAAAATTTTAAGATTTAACAATCATAGGCTCCTTTAATAGCTTAAAATATTCTTATATTATGTCAATATCTTCTCGAATATCGATTTATATCATGATGATATCGGAAATGTCATGTGCTAATATAGTGCGATTGCTTAACAGGCTAGATAACAACTTCCATAACACGAGTGTACACTTTTGTCTAGGGGTTATGTTACGCGGCTACGGACCCAATGGTTCTGAATTTGAACCTCAAAAATGCACATTGGTGACCCTGGTACTGAACTAACAAATGCAACCAATCTTCGTGGCGCCCTACACCGATAACAAAAATCGCTATAAAGATTGGAGAGACAAAAATGTTCGTCGCCCACAAACAAAAAGTACTTGGTGTGATAACATCGTTCGTCTCACATCAAACTCAGTGGAGGGGGAGTAATGTGGAGGTAAGTTCATAAGCCACATAAGAACTTCCTGATCAGAGTGTACACTTTTGCCTAGGGGTTATGTTACGAGGTTTCAAATCCAAAAGATCCGAGTTCGAATCTCTAAGAATGTACACTTGAAATATGTTTAATGGAATCGCTTGTGAAAACATTAGTTTTTTTTTCTTAGACACGCCATGCAGTACGTCCATTCAAAAGTGAAAGATTTGGAAAAAGAAAGGGATTCAAAGAGCATGTCCTTGATGGAAAAATTAATCCTCAGGGGATCTCCAAATGATGCCAGTATCATGGCAGTTGACGCCATGGCAGCTGGAATCGACACGGTAAGCATACAGAGATACTATGAACTTTTATTTTTCTTAAATGATTCGTTAAAGACAAACTCAGGAAGTCATCACACGTTCATGTCACATAAAACAGAGCAGACCATATTGATAATTAACCCTAAACATCGGATGTGCGGCCTGTGACACCGCTAGCGATGGAATTTCGGTCACTCCTAATCTGTTTTCAGTTCAATTAAATGAATTGACTCTATGGCTTCCTGTTTTGTTACCTTCAATACGCGTACACTTTTTCAACCGGTTTCGGAGGATGATTTTTTAAATAATTCAGTTATTTCTTTAAGTGCGGTCTTTAAGACCGCAACTCCCTCTTGTGTCCCAATGACAAACAAGGCTTAGCAGATGACGCTAAAAATTAGGTCACGAAATATCACAAAATTTACTGATCCTGTTAAGAAGCAGTGCTCCAGATACTTTTAATTGAAGCAGAAAATGATTTTAGTGACGAGGATAATTGTACAGAAGAGTGTTTCGATGTGTAGCAGCTACATTTCTATTTTATAATCTTTGTTTTTTATAGTTGTCCTTTTAAAAAGTGACAACAGCAGTAGCGTTTTGATGGAATAAAAATATAGCGACTTGATTTAGTTTCGCTTACTTAAATTTCAAATATAATATGAAATTATCATTCCGGAAAAATAATCTGTATTAATAACCTATCTCAATGAGTTCCACATAACAGCGCTACAATTGGTGACCCGATGACGAGAATTCCGGACCTGTGAATAATACTTTTTTCTACCTACCAGTTATGGCTACCGGCGGCGCTTCTGTTTCAAATACAGCAAATGATGGTTACGAAGTAAACAATGTAAGCGTAAAAATTCCTCCATTTTGGGAAGAGAAACCAGAAATTTGGTTTTTTCAAGTAGAGGCACAGTTCTCAATTGCAAATATCACCCAAGATGAAACTACATTTAACTATTTTGTTGCACAATTAGAACCGAAAGTAGTTGAAAATATATGGGATATAATTCAGAGTGATCGGAATGATAAGTATGAAGCTGCAAAAGAAAGATTGCTCAATACATTTAAAGAAAGTAAAGAAAAAAGTATAACAAAACTGCTAACAGGAATTTCTCTTGGCGATATGAAACCTAGCCAACTGTTGAGAAAAATGAAGTCACTTGGCGGAACAAACATATCGGATAAAGTTTTGCGTACTTTGTGGTTTGGCAAACTGCCAGAATCACTAAAAAATATTTTGGTTGTAAGTAATGAAGATTTGGAAAACTTATCAATTATGGCAGACAAAATATTTGAAATGAACTCATCGACAGAAATTCATTCTGCTGGTACTGAGAGTTCTATGATGAATACGATGTTGGAAAAATATCTAACTTAGAAAAACAAATTTCAGAACTAAAAGTTCGCAGACAAGGTGAAAATAAATTTCGCCAATCTGGCTTTCGTCGAAATAGGAGTCGTAGCCCATCAAGAAAGAGATACAATCCCAATGGACCGTTGTGCTATTTTCATTTTAAATATGGGGATAAATGTTTACCGAATAAATGCAAGAATCCATGCAGCTGGAAAGAGTCGGAAAACTCCTCACAGCAGTAGTTTCAAAGGCAGATACTGCTGCGAAAAAATTTGAAGATTGCCGCAATTACTTTTTTTATAATTTTTGTTTTTTATAGTTATCCTTTTAAAAAGTGGCAACAGCAGTAGCGTTTTGATGGAATAAAAATATAGCGACTTGATTTAGTTTCGCTTACTTAAATTTCAAATATAATATGAAATTATCATTCTGGAAAAATAATCTATATTAATAACCTATCTCAATGAGTTCCACATAACAGCGCTACAAATGAAAGCTCACATTCAACTGATTTTGATATGTATGTTCAAACATCATTAATTTTTCTCGCGGTAATGCATTCTGAAATATACCAAGAGAAATATATAGAGAATTTATAGGTTGATTTTTATACTAGTTCTTAACCTGTTTGCTTAAAATGCCCTAGAAAACCGTGCTATGAAAGTCGCACAAACTGATTTAAAAAGAGTCAATTTTACCCATTGTAATTTTTATTTTTTATTTTTGTTGAATCTTCCATTATATTGTTTTCTATATAACCTCTGTACACTAGAAAAATAAATATGATTTAAAAGTAAAGAGTAATATATCTTTTCAAGAAAATTGTTTGTTGTAACATGTAATTTGAATAGAAAATGTATGTTCCAACTCAATTACTTTTTTCAACAATAATAAAATTTGAAAAATTTCTGAAACATATTTATATATCAAGAAAAATATCTTCAGAATATATTGGCCGATTTTCATACTGATACATTCATTAGAAAATTTGAGTGTAAAGAAAATGTGTCATCGTAGACCGCACCACCCCAGTCCTAAAATTTGACCTCCGCAGTTCAGGGTTAAAGGAGAATGGAGAATTAAATCGTTTCAGGTATTTTAGATTTCATAACCTTTCCAGGATTTCCATTTGAAATATTCTTTAAGGAATCTTTATTTTTATGTTCGCATTATGTTGTTTAAGCATGTTCACCTTGAGATTACTTTTATTTATAGCATGCCCTGCTGCAGAGTAATGATACAATTCAAATTTTATTTGACCCTTGATTTCCAGCGTAATACTAAAAACAGATAATTTTATCATTTAGTTAAGAATCTAAAGCTAAATCTGTGCACGTTTTGCAAGTATAAATTTTTTACAACTAGGAAAAGGACAGATATTGTTTGAATATGTTGACCGTATTCGTAAATGTGGAGTGAGTGACAAATTCATTCTGATGCTTAATAATAAATGCAGTATTCTATATACACAGGCATAAAAGTCTAGAGACAAACTTTTATCCACTGAATAAAGTAATAACTGTTTTTTCTTATTTTATGGTCTCGGAAAGAACTATGTAAAATAAAGCGTATTCATTTTAAACACTGAATATCATAGTGTACAATACTGACGACTGATTTTTTAGTAAACCCCGAAAGACGTTGCTTGATGATAATAATACGAACATTTTAATTGCAAATTAAAATTATTGCGCTTACAGTTATTCTGATAAAAAAAAACCCACATGTGTATTAGTGCTATCTATTTTCTTCAAAGTTGAAAAAGAATTTGTTTTTCCCTTGGAATAACATCAAGTATATGCCCAGCATTTGATTACACCAATATTGGGCATATTCTTGAAGTTTCACAATGTACGCAATGTCAGTAAGGTAATTTGAAATCATTGCCAATTTATGTAATTCTTTGATTTAGATATTTATTTGAGCCGAATTTTACAATGAAAAGGCACATAAAATGTTATTTTTGTTTTAGACGTCTCTGACTACCGCTTATGTTCTGCGTAATTTGGCCGCGAATCCAGAAAAGCAGAAAAAACTTCAAGAGGAGATCGACCGAATCGTTCCCAACAAATCTCCTTTGACAGTGGATGGTTTGAATCAGTTATCTTACCTCAGAGCGTGCGTCAAAGAAAGTATGAGGTAAGTCTATCTTGATGGTGCTGTATTTTTGTCTGCATGGTTGCACTTTGTTACCTGCTAGTATGATTTCGAAGTTATCAAGCTTTTTGAAATGGTGGATGTAAAATAAAATGTACAATGCAAAACAATGCCTTTATCGTTCAAATCACCGAATATCAGTTAACAAATGCGTTTGACCCTGACCAGTGCATTTGATTATACAGTTTTTAATGCTTCTGATTTAGAACAAATATTTCGTCAAACGTCTTTGACAATCCAGGAATATTTGAATGATGCAAAATAACTATTCAAGTTTTAAGATATCAGATAACTCTATTTTATTCTAAATATTCTAGAATAACATTTTGTTGTTATTTAAATCTAATAACTTCCTTAATTATTTTTATTGTTTCATGTTTCTTAAATTCGTCTCATTTGGAGAACAATTATTCTTACAAGTGTTCCAATTTTTTAAATTTTTTTCACTATTATTAGAATAGTTTTATCCATTTTCATATAAGAGATACTTGAGTTCAATCCCTCAATTCTTATGTATTTTTGTTCTAATTGTATCACGTTTTCACAGATACTTTCCTACAAACATTAAGAATTTGCCAAGAATACCCACACGCAGCATTCCCCAATTTTCATATATGATGTGTCTTCATGTGCTTTTATGAATGAATCTATTACCAAGCAAAGAAAATAGTTATGCATTTAAAAGGAAAGCGACTTTCACACTTTTAAGTGTCTGAAATTTATTCAATTTCTTATGTAGATTAAATTAATTGTACATGTTTATTTAAAATGTCTTGTCGAATTAAAAGTTTGAATAAATTCGATGACCAGGAAATGAATTTAGAAACAATCCATTCTATTTTTTAAAAATAACTCTATTGCAATTACATTTATTAAAAGTTATAATTAATTGATTATTTCTTCTGTCAGTGTATCATTACAAAATTTATTTAATATATACATATTTTTTTGATTAATTGAAAAATGAAAAACATGCAAATTCAATTAATCGTTTTAGAAGATTATATGACTATCAAAGGCTTTCATATAAATGTTTTGCCTCAAATGATTAGTTTTAACATTAATTTTGTAAATTAATGTTCTTATTTAAACGTAATTGGGAACTAAATTTCCATATCAGAGTTTTTAATCATTCTCTTTCTGAATAATTTTGAGTTGTATTATCGCTTACCCATAGGTATTTAACCTTTTAAGTTATTCATAAAATACCTTTAATGCCATTTATATGTATTTTCTTCTTTTTAAATATGGTATCTGAGCTTTTAAGACTTTAAGACAATAACGTTTTATTTTAATTTAAGCATAATTTTTATGACCTTAGTTTTTTTGCTGCCTTTATGCTTTACTTTTAAAATTTTGCAATCTTCTCACAGATGCACTTATCCGGAGGAATTTACTGTCTTACATATCAGTTTACTTAAGAAAATAAGTAACTTAATTGTAATATATTTAATGTATTTTATACTTCGATTAAAATATAATTTTTTTTTTGTCTTTTCTTCTAATTGTGTCATGTCTTACTTTTGAAATTTTGGAACATTCTTAAAATGTAGTCCCTCAAGTTCAATTCCTCAATTCTTATGTATTTTTGTTCTAATTGTGTCCGTTTTTAAATCTGAAATTGTTTCAGAGACGTAAGCCTTTCAATTAAAATTCACTGAAGGAATGCATACAGATTCTATACAAGAAAATACACAAAGAATCAAGTTACAACACAGAAATATTTTTTAAAGCAAATAATAATCAACATGGGTTGAAAGCTCATGAGTTTTTGATTCAGATTTACACTGAAGTGACAAAAGTCATGGGATAGCAATATGCAAATATACAGATGGCTATCATTTATATTACATCTGCAGATTGATAGTTGAAACTGATTTAACTTTCATCAGATTATAACAACTCTGCACAAATTGGATCTCAAAGTGGCCATTCTAACATAATATAATCAAGATAGTCTCATTATATCAAGTTTTCCTATTATTTTATAATCATTGTGTTTCATATAAATTACATAAATAGAATCCATTTAGGTTTTGCTTTTCTCATAGAATGTCCCATCATTAGAATATAATAATATCTTCTAAATCAAAATCACTCTTATCCTAGCTCGAGACTCTTTATAGTAAAATATTAAGAACATATACGATGAATATCATTAATTGAGCCGAATTCTCATAATAGTTGAGAAAGAGATATTCTACATTATGAGCGTATCGTGTTTAGATTTATTAAGAATTCATAATTGAAATCAGCAGTTGTAATTCCAGTATTTGGAGATGAAGCACATTTACGATATTCTGAAATGAATGGTTTTCGAATAAAATCTTCATAATGCTCTTTTCCGTAATTGTAAAAATTTTGTAAGAGAAATCCCAAATTTTGCTTTTAAGAAACCAATAGCAAAATTAATCCTAAGATGTAAGAAATAGGGGATTCTAATTATGCATTATTCATTCAATTTCCCTCAAAGTTTTCTTTTCCTTTTCTTTTTTTTTGAGGATAAAGAAATTCCGTGGAAAATTCTTTTTTCAGAATCAGTAATCGAAGAAAAATACAGGAAAGCGATTAAAAGAAAATATTGATTTTTTTTGTAGATTTTTGTAATCTTATAGACACAAAAAAGGCTGCTCTTAATGTTTTTGGGAGAATATTTTTATTGGCTGAAATCCATAATCCCTTTAAAAAATCCGCTCAAAGAAATTAATTTTTTTCCAGACTTTATCCAACCGTTCAAGGCACCTCTCGAACACTTGACAGAGATATAGTCTTATCTGGTTACAGGATACCAGCCAATGTAAGTGCTTTTTTTCTGTAATTTATAGAATCGATTCAAAACCAGTATCTTTTTCATCATTACGAAGAATTAGTATTTGTAAATAAGTTAATGAATTTAAATTTATTCAATCGTTAAGGTAAAGAGTAACAGAATAAGTAAAGAAATCTAAACATTTAAAAATTTAACATATATTAAAAAGTAAAATTATATTTTCTATGTTAAAATAATTTTATTCAAATTAAAATGGTATTGTATATAGGTTTTGCTATGAATTTTACGAGGAAAATCAAAAATTAAAAGGAATTTTTAAAATATAATTTTTATTTGCCTGCTCTACAGATATTTGACATTTATTTTTTTAAACATCACTTTTTTTTACAATACTTTTAACTGTGAATCTGATTATATTAAATTTTTTCTTTTCTGCTTTGTTCAATTTAAACTTGGGTCACTAAGATATGATTCACTGTAGCAGAGGACTTCGAAAATTCCCGAAAAATAGTATATCTTAATGAAAATTATTAATTTTTTTTCAATCAAAATCTTTTTTTCAATTCCATTTTTCATTTCAACTTTCTTTGAATGAATAGATAAAAAAAAAGAAAAATAAATATAGTAATTAAATAAGAAAGTAATATAATTTTTTTTAAATTCAATTCTTACTTAGGTCATCAAAGAAATTTTATATTTTAGTTAGTTTTCATTAAGCATAAAAAATATATGGATTTTCGCAAGAATGGAACTCGCATTCTTCACTTTCATGTAAAAAATACTGAAATCCTTGCATTCTGCCGATTGAGCTACTGTCTCTTTCCAATTTCCATTACAAAGTACTAAAACTCTATTTAAAGTATTAAAATTAATTTAATTTAATCAATGAATTAATATGTAAAAAAACCTATATTAACATAAAGTATCATCCACTACAATATTTAGAAAATGTATTTGAATTGGAGTGGATGAACAAAACATATTTTAGTAACGAGTGAAAATTTGAACTAGGCATATAAATAAATATATATAAAGAGAGTGTGAACTAATAAAAAAATTGAAAAAATAAACGAATATATGGAATTTCTAATAGGAAAATTTCATATTAAGCTATTGTTCAAATTTATTATTTCCCCCCGTCTCCATTACGTATTAAACTGTGCAGTTATTAGTAATCACAATGTAATGATACCTTATACCAATATTTTTCTTATTATGAACACATTTAATCCATCTTTCTCTTCCAATTTTAAACGCTTAACTAGAAATGTGTGATCTGAGACCGCTAGCGATGGACTTTCGATCACTCCTATTCTATTTTTAGCTCAGTGGATTGAATTGACCTTGTAGTTTCCTTTTCGTAACTTTCAATACGCGTGCCTTTTTTCAACAGGTTTCAGCAGATGCTTTTTAAAATAATTCAGTTATTTCTTCGAGCGCGGTCTCTAAGACCGCTGCTTTCTATTAGTGTCCCAATTATAAACAAGGCTTAGCAGATGGGGATACCAGATAAACAAGGCTTAGCAGAAGCTAAAACTTAGGCCTCGAAATATCCTTCAATTTACTCATCCTATTATGAAGCAGTGCTGCAGAGACTTTTAAATGAAGCAGAAAGAGATTTTAGTGATGAGGATAACTGTACAGAAGATTTTTTCGATGAAAACTCACATTCAACTAGTTTTGATAGTATGCTCGAACGTAATAAATGTTTCTAGTGGTAATGTATTTTGAAAAATTTGCAAAATATTTTAATATATTAACAGAAATATATACATAATTTTTAGATTAATTTTATACTTGTTCTTAACTTGTATGTTTAAAATTCTCTCGAAAACCGTGCTTTAAAAGTAACACTAGCCAATAAATAAAGGGTCAATTTTATACATCGTCATTTTCAAATTTTTTTCATGTAATTGTTTAATTTTACATAATATTCTTTTCTATATACCTTTATATACTGGAAAAATAAATATGATTTAAAAGTAAAAAGTAATATGCTTTTTCAAGAATTTTACAGTAACATACAATTTGAGAAGAAAATGTATATATAATATGTTCCAATGCATTTACTGCTTTCAATGGTAATATGTTTTGAAAATTTCTAAATCATATCTATGTATCAAGGAAAATATATTAGCAAATTTTCATACTAATTCATCCATTAGAGTATTTAATTTGAATGTAAATGAAATGCGGTCTTGTGGACCGCACTCCCCAGTTAAAGGATAAAATTGAATCACATCTTAATAAAGAACTTCTAAGTTGTGAGACAAGGATAATTTATATTGATTTTAAAGGATCTGAATTGAATCTTTAACAGACGCAGATCACCTTGAACTACAACGTGTCAAGTAAGCAGGAGAAATATTTCAAGGACGCAGAAAAGTATATCCCTGAGAGATGGCTCAAAACCGGCACTGGACAGAGGGAGGACAGGGAAGCATTCGCTTTCGTGCCCTTCGGATTCGGACCCAGGATGTGCATAGGAAGGAGAATAGCAGAGTTGGAAATGTTCACCTTACTAACGAAAGTAAGTGTGCTAAAAAACCATTAACCGTCTTTGGTTGTTTATCATAAGAGTACTTTGGAAAGAAATAGGTTTAGTAGCTGCAATTAAGTGTCAAGTTTATGATTTATTTATTTAAGGATCAGTGAAACAATAGAAAAGGAATAAGTCAAGTTTTTCTAAAGGAATAAATCAAGTTCAAGAATTTCTCAAGGTTTTCTTTTTAGAAAATGATCGTTAAAAAGTTTAGGCTCTTCAAAGTTCAAATTTTATCAAATTTATTTATTTTCAAATTCAAATTTATTTATTTTTTTATTTTTTTATTTTTTCAAAGTTCAGATTTTATTCTTCTTGAACAAATAATGACTTAACTAAATTTAATTTAAACAGTTTTGACAAAAGCACTTGACAGTCATTATCTTTAATTTCGAGCCTAGATTTTATTATCTGGTTTGTCGGGGATTGTTTCAAGGTAGATGCTTCTTGAGTGTCTTAGGGGCTGAGTGGGCTATTTTGCTAATCTTGTAACATTGCTTGAATGGCAATATAGCAATGTTTCATAAAATTGTAACCACACATGGCTATTCCGAACCATAACCCTCACACTGATTAAATCTGACTAACCGAATCTTGGCGGGAACTAAGGTTGAGCCCTTGGTTATCACTGGCCATGATACAGCCCTTTCCATGCGACGTACGCCCCGTTCATAGGTATGAAATAGCTACCTCTCATTGTTTCTGTACCCATCCTGGAGGCAAAAATCAACTACAATACCAGAACTTTTTATCCTCAAACTTGAGGTGCTCCTCCGACGGTGGGAGTGATAAAACTGTAAATTATTTTCCGTAATTTTAATTTAATTAAATTAAATTCCCTGTATCAGAAAATGGAATCTTATTCTTTTGTCTTCTTTATAATTAAGATTCAGTATTTTCTAAAAGGGCCAACTTGGATATTATACACTAAGGAGTACATGTTTTATAACTCTTACACAATTTAAAATTTTTCTGAAAATTTATAGCAAAATATTAAAAAAAATCAGGAACGTCGGATACTCCTCTAAATTGAAATCTAAAAAGGTAAAATGAAGAATTTTTTTTAAAAGTTTATCTGTTTAAGCAGATTTGATTAACAGTTTAATTTGATTAATTTCATTTTAATTCAAGCTAAAATCAATAGATTAGAAATTGAAATTCAGAAATAAATAAATAAAAAAGTAGAAGAAATAAATAGAAAATAGAATTTCATTTATTGGAAAGTTATATGATAAATATAGAAGTATATAATAAATTTTCATCCCTTTCTAAAAAGGTAACATTTTTACAGATTTGTTAGAAATGCGGATACTCTGAAACGATATTACACTGCCATGATTGCTGCTATCTATATATCTATACTAATCTATACTTATAATAAAGCTCAATGTGTGTGTGTGTGTGTTGGCGCTCTACAGGTCAGACGGTTGGACCTACAGCTACTAAATTTGGTACATGTATATCTTGGAGGTTCGGAATGTGCACCTCGGAGCCCTTTTTTCGAATTTTTAATTAGAATTTGAATTAATTAAAATTTAAGCGAAATTTCGACGTTTTTCCGCTATAACTTCCAAAAATATTATCTCACAAACATGATTTTAACATCAATTTAAAGATAAAAAAAATTAGCTTTCTGATGGTATCAGAGTTTAAATGTAGAACTTAAGCCTCATTTTTAACAAATTTTTAAAGAAATATTTTAACCATATTTTTTTGAGCACGTGACTGGATAAAATAAAAGAAAACAATGACGGAAGTTCAAATAATAAAAAAAACTATCATCGTAAATCAAGTCTAAAGAAATGATACTTTCAGCACGTGACTGGATAAAATAAAAAAACATAAAATGTGATATTTTCTAAAAAAATAAATTCAAAGCAAAGAATTCTAAGAAATCATTTGCAATATCTAAATCATTTATTCAACAAATCTTCTTTATTTACGGTAAACCTGATCGAATTTAGACAGGATATGCATTGGAATTCCGACTTAATGGCATATTTCTATAATCGTTTGCAATATTTGTATCATTAATTCAATAATTTTTTTCCATTATAAAATGTGATAGTTTCTAAAAAAATAAATGCAAAGCCAAGGTTTCTATAATCGTTTGCAACATCTAGATCATTTATTCAATATTTTTTTTTCCTTTTTCGCTTTCTTTAAAAAAAACATTTAATATTGAAGCATCACGGAAAAAAACATTTTTAATTTCAGATCAATCAATGCCCGGAATTGCTTCAAGGCTAATGTATATGTGATTTAATTAAAAATTATAGAACGCATTATTCATGGCGAACCAGCTGGTCGCCAAAGGCGGCTAGTATATAAATATGAGAGTTTGGATGAATGGATGTTTGTTACTAAAGCACGCCAGAACGGCTGAACAGAACTGGATGAAATTTAGCACAAAGATAGATTATAGTCAGAAATAGAACATTTACTTTTACTTTTATTCTGATCCATTGAGTGGTTAATTTTTTATTAATTAATTACTAACTTTCGCGCCAAAAAGCTGTGGCTAAATCTCGCCAAAGATGAATGAGGCTTCGGGTATTTTTTCCCAACAGAGTTGAGGTTAGGCTTAGGAGAATTTCAACTCATTATTTCAAACGAATCTATTTATTTTCTTTGTGTATTTAAAATCAAATGTTGTTAATTAATCGATCTTTCGGATTCATTCTTAAGTACTAAAAAATTAAGAAGTACTTTAAATTAAGAAAAAACAGTATAAAGGAAATAAAAATTTCTAATCCGCTTTGAGTTACCCCAACTGGCGTAGGAAAGTCAGACAAGAGGATTACGCCAACTGGCGTCGAAAGTTCGCTAGTTACTGTGTTTCCATTTAAATTAAAAGTTTACACATTATGTGTAAACTGTTAACTGTTATAGCTATATCAATCTCGAGAAATAAATAAAAATGGATTTGACCGGATTTGATTTGCTGTTTTGTTTTATTTTCGGTATACAATGTGAATAAATTGTTTTTACGTTAGTTGTGTGTTTTTGTTATTAAACTGTGTTTATGTTATATATTTTTCGTATATGCTTATACTTTTAAATGTATCGTTTTTAGGTTCGTTTTTTTTATCTGTCATTATTTGATAGTTTGTCGTATATTTTTTGATGTATATCATCAAAATTTCCAGGCGAATAGACTAGCTAGTTTATTTATATAATTCAACGGTTTTTACAGATGTTGCAGAACTTTTGGGTAGAAAATAAAGACGACGATCTTCAAATCCGTTTTCAGTTAGTTCTGATGATTAGCAGTCCTCTGAAATATGAATTTTACGATAGGCGCTGAAGAGCGGGTAAGACTTCATTTCATTTCAGTTCAGTAAATTTATATTTGTGTATTTCTTGATTTATTTAATTGAAAAGGATTTTGAACTGATAATTCAAATCAATAATTTATAAATTAGAAGTATTGCATTTGTGAGAAGTTGTTTTAAAGAAAATTATTATTTTTACTTTATCTAAAATATCTCCATGGAAACCTGCTTTTAATAAATAATGTTCTTATTTATATTTATTATCGCATTTGAATATTTATAGAATTAAGAAAATAGAGTTAGAAATAAATGCAGATTGAATAATTTGAGTTAATTAACTTGTATGAAATGAATAAATTTAAATACAAAACGTTTCTAAATTGTTTCTTCATTTAAAGTTAAATTTTCTTTACCAATCCGTAAGTTGATCTGAAACCGATTTAATAGAAATGGATATTTAACAAAAAAAAAGTTAAATCAAGTGGAAATAAAATAAATTATTTTCTCATAAAATCTTTAACAAAGAGCATTATAAATGAAAATTGAAATTAATTATTACAACTTATACCAAGCATTAACTAATTACAAATTATATATTTTAAAACTATACATTTATTATAAACCACTACTTTAGAAAATGAAGCCGGAGTTTAGGAAATTTTTTTAATCGAATCATTTCCAGGTGTGTTATTAATTATATTTACAACCATATCTCTTTTCTGTAAGGTTAGCGTTTATTATGATTTTAAAGTTTACATTAAAATACAAGAATACTAAAGAATAAAACCGGACTTTAGAGGCTACAGTGGTTTTCCCCCTTTGAAATAAAGCCTAGGTATTTCCAAACTTACTACAAATTATTTATTTTTAATAACATTCTATTTATTCTTTTTTTTTTATAGAGCCACAGATGACTTGAAAAAGACTTCAGCATCTATTGATGAACTTTGTACATATACTGTATATATTTTAAAACGTATTTTATTTTACATTTAGTACCATTTAATATTTCTTATTATTACTGCAGTTGTGTAAATTAACAACTGACACCAAAAGAAAACACTTGTCAGAAAATTTTACTTAAGCCAAATTAAAATCAGCATGGATAAAAACTCAAAAGAATGAACTGAGAAATAATTTACTATGTTTAATTCAGGAGTATTTTCATGGGAGAAGTGTCCTGACAAAACGTGAAAACGTTGAATGTAAATATGTAAAGAAATATTTTCTTTTTAGAAAACACTGAAAGGACTTATTTATTCGTATTTGCTACAAACATCATCTTTTGTTACATTTCATAAGCTTTTTCTTTGAAAAACTTATTATGAATATTTAAAAGGATCTCTAAGGGATTTTAGTATAATCCTTTTGATGACTAAAAATATTTCAAATCATTTTATTGCTAATGCTTTGTTTGTGATATCTTTTGTTACATTTATTAAACATATGCTTTTATCTTTGCGTTTTTTCTCGTTCTTCAGGGATTATAATTACTCTGCAATCAGCAAATTTACTGTCATATTTTGGACAAAGATTAATGAAAACCATTTTGCTGCAATTTATTCTTAAAAGCGATAGTTTGTAAGAATTTGGTATTGGGAGGAATCGTTAGGAATATTTTGCTTTGATCACTTTTCAGTTAAGTAATAAAAGAAATGATTAATTTTGCACTATGTCAAACCAAATTACTTATTTTTTTATAACTTCTTAAATACATATAGTTTTCTGACCTTTTAATTTATTATTTTTGAAAAAGCCATGAAACGGACAGTTCAAGATATAGTAAGATTTTTTAAATAAGCTCTATAATGCGTTTAGAGTGTAGTTCATTTTTCTATGTTATTTTGCTAGTTCACATTTATTATTAATTATGAAATTTAAATATCACATTTATTGAAAAGTTATGAAGAATATTTTTAGAAGAATATATAACATTTTTTAATCATACTGCACTTTTAAAACATTAATTTAAACAGAAATCTATAGTTATAAATCTTTGATCTGTTAAATAGTTTTCTCAATTTGAAATGATCCCAATTTATTAATTATTCAGTGAATATACTGTATATTTAAAAGGCATTACTTTTCATTTTAAGGGTTATTAGAAAATATGAGATGTAATTTCATATGAGATCATTTCTTAAAGGAAATAATATAAAAAGTAAATATGTGCTGCAGTTTAAAAATTGCTACATGCTCAAAACATATGATATCTCGGATAAAAATTAATTTATTACATTAATATTTTGCACACATATACTCTGTACTATTACATAATTAATAATAAAATACTATAATAAAAAAGAGAAAATAATTTTCAAATATTCAAATGATGTTTAAATGGAATGGAATATGATATTCGGGATTTTCAGATTCGTATAAAACTGATAATGAATGTTACCACCCTAGTCGTTTCACTTCACCAGAAAACAAAAAAAATGGAAAATGGAAAAGTATTTAAAAAGGAAAAATAAGACCATATTCAAAAAGAAGGGGAAGGTTTAATTACATTCACAGCACACACACACACACACACACACACACACACACACACACACACACAC
>JAPMOQ010005572.1:4008670-4028963 GCA_026543055.1 Argiope trifasciata
CACACACACACACACACACACACACACACACACACACACACACACACTAAGTTAACGGCTTATAATTCAACAACTAAAAATCAACAACATTAAAACAATAAAAATCGGATGGATGGATGTTTGGATTTTTTTTGGCGCAAAAGCTATATCTGACCATGCTGCACCAAACAGGTGGTGTGTGTTTATTGCCCAATGGTCCATAAATGAAATATTTCTGCAAGGTCAAAATACAAATAACGTTTTGTTTTTATAAAATGAAAGTACAATAAGTTTAAAGGACAAAGATCTTAAAATTAGAGCTCCAACTATAGAAAAGATTCTTCAAAAATGTTTAAAAACCTCTTGGTATTCATATGAAATAGATAAAATTTATAGCACTTAAAAATTCAAAGATATTCTTGTGATGGTTATCTTCCACCAATAGATGCATCTCCAATGTTAAAGAGCTAAAATACTGCAAAAGATGAGTATTAAATTTAGGACACTGAATTAAAATGTCTAAAACTGTAAGATTGACGCTGCAATCTGAGCACAACGGTGCACGTTGACCAAACATAAGATGTTTGAGTGTAAGTCGAGTGTGACAAATGCGTAGTCTGGTTAGTTTAACATCTGCTTCTCTGATCGAGACAACAGGCTACAAGTTAATAACAGGCTTAATAAAATGCAATTTTATTAAGATCGGTGTAAAAATTGGAGTCTTGTCAAGCTGAGAGCATATTAAAGTAGGAAGTCAAATTATAATGTATATGTTTATGTAAGTGTTTTTAACTTCCTTAGATTTAAATAGATATTTTTATTAATTTTTTAAAGGTTTATCACTTTTTAGGAAACTGCTTTTTTACTTAAAAAATCCACTTTTCCCATTTAAATCTGGAATTTATAATATAGAAATAGGATTAAAAAACAAAAGTTCATAAATAAATTTTTAAAAATATAATGAACTGGATCCCCTTTAAAAATAAATACAGATTTCTATATTTTCTCAAGATCCTTTTTAAAATTTAGTCCAGATACATAAAATTCTTCCAAATAAATCTATATAAAATTTCATATTATAATGCTCACGAGGATCGTGAATTTTTAAAAAATATTTTTTATAGCTCTGGACATTATTATATTTTTAATGAAAACTATTTTGCATTTGTCAGATTTTCTGCACGACATTCAATACTTAAAAATCATTTGAGTATATTTAAATGAAAATAAGTACACTATCTGAATTGAACCTGTACTCACAAGTCTCTCTAATTTTGAAATGATTTTAGCAAAATAAAATTGGATTTTTTTTGTATCTGAATATATTTTCTACTTAATATTGAAAACCAAATATTTGAAGAAGCAAGTTTTTTTTTAAATCTTGTAGTCATACGTAGGAACAATTAAGATAATTGGAGAAGAATTTTGCAATCTTTGCAATTTTTAGTTCAAATTAAAATAATATAGTGAGATTTAAAAGGGCTTTATGTTTTTCGTGAGTGTATAATCAGCTTCAGGTACAAGATATTTTCCTCTTACTCCAATGAGGTTCGAATAACCAGGTAATCTCTGGAATTGCTGGGAACATGTTTTGACTTCTGATCATTGTAACGAATTTAGTTGGATGGAGTACTCTTAAAATAATGAGAAATACCGTCTCAGTTTACGTCTTATTATTAATTCCCTATTGTCTGAAACTATCATTTTTAAAGCATACTTTTCATTAAAGATATCTTTCGTTTCTTAGTTTTTGTATAAAAAAATCAGTTTTTTTTGGAAAAGTAAAGAAATGAATCTGTACAAAATTAGAAATGACGGAATATTATGGCTTGAAAGAAGGAAATATTTAAAATTCAGAAATACTCTTTGGAAATTAGCATACATCTAATAGTTAAATTTACTTTTACATCGTTAAGTACTTTTAAATCATTCTGTTTCCTTTTTTTCTGAAAAAATAAAGAAATGAATCCGGTTAAAAATAGAAATGACGAAATATTTTGAGATGCGAAGAGGGAAGACAATATTTAAAACTCAGAAATACTCTTTCAAAATTAGCAAAAAACTAGCAGTTAAATTTAGCGGTATAAAGTAAAATTTAATTTTCAAATAGCGTTTTCATACTTTTACTCGACGATTTTTTCTACAATATTTACACTATTTTAAAAATAAACATTTCTTTCCTACCATTTAATTCAATAATAGAATTTAGGAGTATAACTCTAATTCTAGGAAATCGTAAAATGGTTCTTCGATATCAAAACAAATTTTGATTAAATGACACTAGTTTTCCTTCAACCTTCATATCCAGCTCAAGATCTCTAACTTTATTAATATCGGTATATGAATAATAAGTCTTTATTCTGCAGTTTCCAAGGTTATCAAGTAAAAATAAATATTTTTAAAAAATCCAGCCAGGGATGATTAGAAATGACTTACCGCATCTATTTTCCCAATCTTTATTTCTTCCCGAGAATCACAGTGATTTCACATTCTTTCATTAATATTACGTTTGAATCTTGCTTATCATCAGTTAAAATTTTTTTTTTCATACTTGATATCAAAAATTATTATTCGCAATCTATTGTTATAGGTGAAAAATAATGCCATTTAGAATAATAAAAATTTTTATTAGCAACAAAAATATAAAAATTTTGAGATGGAAAATTGTTTCCCATTTAAGTTTAAAATTATTGCTAAATTTATTTCTATCAAAATATTAAATACTTGAAATACATACATTTATTATGTTAAAATTTTATTTCCAATTACTCGCAGTGAAATTAATATGGAGTAATTGAGAAAACTAGGAAAAAACTATAGACGAAAAAATTAATTTTCTTTTAATTGTTATATCTATTCAAGAAATATACAGCTAAGTAATTTACATGAATATAACCAAGATAGAAAACAGATAATGAAAACACATGAAAGTTTTGGTTTCATATATTTCTCTAACAGCAAATACAAATAAGTAACTAAAAACTGACTTCATTAAGTTACACTGCAAAAGGTGAAAAATGTTTTACTACTTTGTTTACAATATTTCAAACTACATGCCTTCCAATTCGTTAAGATTTACTTTTGAGTTATCTTATTCATTTGTCACTTATTATTATTAATTACCTTGCCTGACCCTTTTAAATTTTAGATCAGGTTAGTTTAGTTATATTAACGTCCTGTTTTAACGCAACACTAGGCCTATTTTGGAACAGTCCTCGTAATTTTGAACCTCAGTCAGATGACGAGGACGACACCTGAAGTGTTAACCCCCTCTCCACATCACATCAGCGTGAGGACATTTGGCTCTGATGGATCTAACGTGTACCAGGCCCTCGCACACGGCAGTTTTTCGGTGCAATCGGGTATCGAACCTGTAACCCTCTGGTTCCTTGCCAGAGGACCAGTGCGACTATCTTTTAGATCAAATATAACTTTTTAAGGAAAAACAGTCCTTTATTTACAAATCAAACTTCGTCGTTACGAGAATGTCTCAATTCTTATAAGAGGAATGATAACATATATTTTAGGTTGGAATCATTGGTTCATTAACTCTCTTCTCTTTGTGATTAAAACTGAACAAGTTATGAAGCTATAAATATCATTATTTTGAACAATTTTAACTGCTCTTGAGTAAGAATCGTCAATCACCAAACGCTTCGAGGAAGTGGAGGTTATAGAATTGGTTTTAAATAAGGAAATTCTTATCAGTATGTATAAAATATATATAAAATTTTTATCAGGTAAAGATTCTTAATCGCTTTTTTTTCTATCATTTCTTTAACTCTTTTTGAAGTTGGATATTGCACTTAAATAAAATCATTATAAAGTTGACTGACCAATTTCAAATCTTATTTATGTGTACACTTCTGGTTATTATGTATTTATTATTATTGCTTTATGGCAATCTTTTTGCAGTGACAGGAATTTCAACTTATTTCAATTTCATGAATTTCAATTTAATTAAGTCGTTAGTAAAATACAAAATACTATTAATGAAAAGTTCAGAAAACTGCAAGAAAGTTTGTTTAGTATTTTTAGGCCCAATTTACACGAATACTAGGAAATTTCATTGAAAAGCAGGGAGTGAGAAAAGTCATATTTGAAACATTAAAAACTAATAAACAAATTTTTTTAAAGCTGAAAAAATATTGAATTTGTCTTTATAAATGCATAAAAAAAGTCCAATAAGATGCAAAAATAGAACAACAAAAAAGATAATAATATTGATTTTATATTTTATAGTTATTGAGAGTTGATCATGTTTTGTAAAATAAAATCTCGCCAATAAATTAAATTCTGAATTTGATTACAAAAGATATCAGAAATTTGCATAATTATTGTATTATAAATGTATAGGAAAATTAAAAATTTTAGGAACACCAAAAGATTAAGAATTTTTTCACTTTTAATCTTTTATAAAATATTGTTTTTATAACTTTAGATTGATAATAATTTACTCTTTATCGAGTTAGATATCAAAAAAAAAAATTGTGCAAGAACGAAAAACTTCCTACAATATAAATAAAACTTAATTATCTTTCACAGAATTTTATTAAAATTTTATTTAATCCTCACATTTCTGATATCTTCTTTGATTTATTTCACATCGATAACTAAATCATACCCTCTCAGCTTCAAGATGTTTGACTGTCAAGAAAAATATAATTCGTTTCACGGCGTATTTAAATTATTTTTTTCCTTCATTATGTTCGGTCACTTTAATCTTAAACTTTTGCAAGGAAAATTTATTATACACTATTTTCAGTTAATTGGCACTTCGTTTATTCTACAAGATCATTAGTATTTTATTCGTTTTACAAGAAGATTGTTTTCTTATTTCTCATTAGAACACAGATTTTTTAAAAAAGTTCTACTCAATTCAGTACTTAAGTTAACATGACTAACGATCTGTAAACGCTTAACGCAAAGGCAAACTTTCAAAGTATTCGAATGGTAATTTGCCGGAAATCCAGGAGCTGAAATAACGTTAAAATTTAAAACGTTCTTCAGGGCAAGAAGAGAAATAAATAAATTTCAGAAAGCCAGCGGAAATAAATTTTTGTTTTACTTACTGGGTAAACTTTTGAAACAACAAAGAGTTCTATAAAGAGAAACATAATTTCATTCCGAACTTGTTTACATTCTTCTAGAATTAAATGTTTGGCAGCTTCTTATAAAAATCTGGCAGCGATTTTATTAATATTTGCGCTTGACTTTTATGAGGTAGCAGATGAAATTTTGACTCTTTTCGCAAACGATAAATTAAAAAAAATCTCAGAAATGTTATTAAATTCTTATTCTGAAAACTTGTTCTGAAGATAATATATCTAGATCAGTTGCAATGGATGATAAAAGTTTAACACAGATTAGGGGCATAAAATTGTTGCGACAAAATATCGCTCTTATTTTTTTTTTTCAGTGCTGGATCAAAAACATTTTATTTTATGATACTACATATTTTATTCAAAGCATTTTAGATTCTATCGATAAAATCTGAAATTTTATGAGACAAAAAGTTTGTTATGTATGTTTTATACTTGTCGAATATAGAAAAGGATATATATATATCGATATAAGTTAAAATAAATATTAAGAAGAAGAACATAAATCTTAGCCGTGTTTTGTGTTGATGACTATAAAATGAAATAAAGTAACCAAGTCATATTTTTACATTTTTTGATTAATTTACTTTATTACCAGCTATTTTTCCTCCTACATTTTCGATTAAAAAAAGAATGGTTGGTCTGCTGTGAAAGATACTGGTCAAGTAAATCAGAAAAAGGCAGTGGGATGATTTATCTAATCATGCCCGTAGTAGCGAAAAGAACAAAAAATATTAAAAAAAATTCGGAACGGAATTATATTTTCTTTCACTATAACCGAAATCATTAAATTTCGAAACAGAACTAAACCAATCAATATTTAATTCGTTTGACATGAAGAGAACAACAAACTTGTGAATTAACTCTTATTGCAAAGAAGTTGTTTGAAATTTTCCCATCTTGGTAAGTCTGTAGATTAAAATAATTCCTAATTTTCGCCCTTGAAAATTAAATGAGTTTGATATTTAACTTTTTATAAAGTTTGTGCAAGATTTTAATGTATGTTTTATTCTTAAGTTATAAACTTAAACGTGTTATTGAATTTATCGGTACATTTTGTTACCAGTACTTATTCGGTTTGCATTTGTTTTGTTATGTTATTTGAACGAATGAGGATTGAAAATATAAAACATATCTGCACTATAAATTGCTAAAGTGTTGCTTTTAATACGGTTTTTTAGTTAGATAAACAAAATTTTAAATTTATTTAATAAAATGCTCGATAAGAATAAAATGTATGTTCCTTATAATTTCTTAAACGAGAAAAATTCATAAAAAGGCATCAACATTCTTCATAAATGTACTGGCTACATATGAAATTAAGTTTGCCAGAATTCTTGTAAGAACAAAACATAAAATTGCATTAAATAAATAAGTTGTAGCTTATTCAGTGTACAGATTTAATCGGAAAGTGTTGATAGTTGTGTATACTCATGTGAAAATTCCGCAAGGTCAAAAAAACTTTTTTGTTGACAGCAGAAGTATTAATTAATCATTAAATGAAAATGACAATTTAGATCTTTTAAATGTTTTAGACGAATTTGTAAGAAAATTTAACTTAGTTCAAAACTAGGTATTTTTCCATTATACCGGCATAGCCGAAAAATCGCCAATAATGATGTAACCAACGCCAAACGGAATATCTCCACCGGTAACCTTTAGCCGATACATTTTTAAAGAAAGTCGCACCTTTTTGTCGCCTGTGCCAAAATGGCAATTGTGGGCTGTCGCCAAAAAGTCTGCTTGGCGAAATTTACTCCGGTATAATGAAAAAGTACCTAAAAATATTTTCCAGACACAAATTTACACTTCAGTACTTCAAAAGGAAACAATGCTTTTAAAACGATTATATTTACTATAGATCTCGCATCTTTAGAGCTTCATGCAGAAATTTCATTTACGAAATGACCGTGGACAAAATTATTTCTTGTAATGTATTTTTATTTATACTACCTTAAATATTTTCAAGGTATAAGTAGCTTTTTTTATTTCATTTTTTGAATTTACTTTTTTTCAAAATTTAATGCTATATTTGGTCCTGAATTTTATAGGTCATATTTTGACCTCCAAATTATGACTGATAATGTATCAAGATACATAATATCAAAAGTATGACCAATAAAAATAAGAACTCTGTGACTACAGGACGCACTGTTCATAAGATAGTTGAAAATATGTCTGCTTTCAAGGTAAAAATGTATTAACGAGAAAGAAAACTAAAAATTGTTCCTAAAAACACTCAAAAAGAAGAAAATACACCTTAACCTTATATTTATTGGTGTGGAAATGAGAGTAAAATTACTCTTAGTTGCATGGTAACTGCAATATTACATTTATTACATTCCCCTTCTTCTAATGTTGTAAATGCTATTATATATCATTGTTACGCATAATATATATAATTTAAACTGAGGAATTTTCTTACAGAGCACAGAGTTATCATTATTTATGAATATGAAGGTTATTCAGCGGCTAATCTCGGGGTTTTGGTAATTTAGAAAGGAACTAATTTTGGAAAGATGGGGATAGTTGAAATGGATCGGACTGTCAGAAAATGTACTCAATAAATTTATGAAGATAATTTAAGCGTTGGCATAAATACTCTACAAATTAATTCATTATAATAAGAGATTCTTTGACAGCAGTGAAAGCATTACTGGTAGTCATGTCAGAGATTCAAAATCATATTTATCGATCTAGGTCATTTGACTATAAGCCATATAATCTGATTAACTACGGGCGAATATAATTCCGAATTTAAGTGAGTGGAAAATCATGGAAAATCTGCTTCCTCCCTTCTTAAAACATCTAAATTTTGCGACAGAAATTTAGTCCCTAAATTTTACTAGTAAATATCAGTTTCGTTAAGAGTGGTCGCCAAATGTTCGCTAACGTTGACGTAAATTCTTGACTTATAAATAAAAATGAATGTTAGTCTGTATGCCTTTTATGCGCTGCCGTACCGCTCATCCGATTTCGATAAAACTGAATGCTTATTACTTGCGGGATGGTTATATATATTGTAAAATTATGTAATATACAAAAAATACTTTTTAATATATTTACCGCATTTATTAACCAAGGGGTATTGTCAAATAAACTAGTCAAATAGATTCATTTGAAATTCTTCGAGTCGCCAGTGTATGCCTTAAAAGCGACCAGGAGATTCCCATTAATAAAAAGGACATTTGCACAAATCTTCCGTTCTCCGTATGCTGTATCATTTACGAAGAAATAACATGTTAGAACAAATGTATCACATGTGCAAAAAAAGGTTTTATGGCAGACGTTAAAATTGAAGCGTTGCAATACTATTTTAAGATTTAAGTTTTTAATTCTAATCTCCTCTAAATTTATTTAAAAGACCGATTGAGATTTTTGATTTTTGAATAGAAAACATATCTGCCAATTATTGTAAGGAAATCGGAAAGGTCTCAAAAGATGTAATTTCAATATACTATTGGAAATTTCAATTTTGTGTTGCTGATTTGTATTCGTTAATATCTTACTTCTAGACTGCGATAGTTCTCAATAATTCTGCATACAAAATAATTTTTTTTCTGAAGAGCAATTATTCTTCAATTCACAACTGTATTTAATTGTTAATTATCCATTTGTAATTAGATGCATACTTGTATTCTTTATTAAAGTTTGTTTTATTTTAAACTTTGTTAAATAAGACAGTTTATATAATAGGTTGTGGTCTTTGACTCCCTTAATTGTATGTATGTATCTGAAATACAAAGAATAGAGATACATATTCAAAAAATAAAAATAAAATAAAAAATAATATATAATTTTATATAATATTAAGAATTATACGAAAATTTTAAAATATCACTAAAATAAAACTAAAAACAACATTCGGGTTTAAATGGATTTTTTAAATCGAGTTTCAAGCTTAAGAAAACTATATTAAGTAAATTTTTGAAATGCATTACGAAATTCAGATTTATACAAATTCATACAGTGAGAATAAAACAAAAACAGTTCTTTACAAAAACGAAGGTGATTTTCGAATCCTTAGCTAAGCATTTCAATTTAAGCCTGAAATTTAAATAAGTGAAGTTTTTAATGACTGTAAGATCTTTAAATGCTGTAAAGGGGAGTTTAAAATAAATTAATATTTAACAATTATTGAAGAAAAAATAGATTTGTAATTTAGTTATTTAGTATGACTTACATTTCACATATAAAAGTATTAAAATAATACCTTAACTTTATTTTTACCATCATTTTAGAAAGATTTTTCGTGTTTTTAAAATCAAGAGAACAAAAAACCCTTTTATTTGAATTGTATATATATCTGAAAATAAAAATATATACTTTTACTATATTTAAATAATAGAAAGTTCCTGGAATTTTTCAGTTTAGAGGAAATAAGTTTTTTAAAAATAAGTCATTAAAAGCAAATTTTTTATTATATTAAAATAAGACAGAAACTTTGAAGAATTTTAGAGAAAAATGACAAAAAAATACCCATGCTCTCAAGATGCATTTTCATGCAAAAATTCATTCCCTTTCATGTTGTCTTAATATTTCCACCTTTTCAAAACCATTATAATTTTATCATTTTCCACCATGTTTTCGTTTTTGAAAGTTGGGATTAAAATACATGCACCAATGATAAAAGTTCCAAGTAAACTTCTGCTAGGCATCGAAAACAGAAACTAATTGTGCTGATCGATTAAATGAACGCGATTTATCGAGAGTCGTGATTCATCATCATGATATCGATATTTTTCAAAAATATTATCAAACATCGATTTTTATGAAGTATCGATTTTTTTACGGTAAATTCAATATCTGCACAGCCCTACACATAATTATAATAATTGCCATAAGGATTTAGAAGTTAAAAAAGAAAATAAAATATCTTTAATGATTTTAATATCACTATTTAATGAAGAATCAGAAAGCATGTTTTTAACATTTTGTATAATTCAGGACAGTCTAAACAAAAATCGTTATTAGCAGTTTTGAGTGTTTAATATGTGCTTTTTATCTCATCTTATGAGATATATAAAATATGGAAATTATTGTATATTAATAATTTTTGCTGGTATTTGATCTGTGCTCTTTATTTATTATATCGTTAATTTATACTGTTTCTGGAATCATTTGTTGATATAAAAATAAATTATCAAATTTTATAGAATAAAAACTGAAATTTTTTATCTTGAAGTGCATTAATTACTTCTTGTCTGTTTCAGAACTATAAAAAATTTAATAATATTTGAACGATTTCCTGCATGGAAGTCTGAAACGCTTAATAATGTTCATAAACGGAAAGGAACGAAAACGATAATTTTAGTACTAATTGTTAGAAATCTAAAAATTTGTAAAAAATTAAACAAGAAAACTTTTGAAATATAAAATAACAATTTATGAATTATATTCTTAAAATTTGAATGGAAGGTGTAGGGTTTTAAGAATCGTTTTATAAATAAATTTTTAACTTCGTATTTTAAATAGCTATCCTATTATATAGTTTTTATCGTAAAATGTATACCTTGGAAGAAGCATATGAAGTTCAAACTATAATCAATAGATGGCGACAGCAAGCTCAAATTGTTTACAAGCTGGAGGACTTCTTGATAGTATTTTATAAGGTGGTGGAGAAATTAAAACTTAATTTCAAAATTTTCTATGCAATTTACCAATTTAACAGATTTAACTCACAAATTACAATGAAGAGTTTTTTTTTTTATTAGAATTGAAGCGTTTTTGTTGATCAGTTTTTCGTAAAAAATAATTAGCTTTTCCAGTTCAATTTCAGTCATTTTACTCGAAAAAATTTACCAGTACCTTCTATTCTACCATCTATTTTTCTTCAGATTTGATATTTTGTTAAATTAACTTCAAAATTTCTTCCATTTTTCTTATTATTCTTATTGAGAATTTTTTATACAGGATATTTATGAGAATTTTATAAATTTCAAGAATATAAGACAGCTATAATCGTAAAATTGTAAAAAAATATAGATTGGTTCAATAGATTTCCTAACACCTAATTTTGCACTAACTAACAAAAAGATTGGATATTTACTTTATGCAATTTAAAGAAATGTTTGCAAACAATATTCACAGGAATAATATTTTTTATTTAAAGATAACATTCATCTGTACATTTTTTACATTCTTATGAGTAGCATTTAAAATATTCTTTTATGTTTAAATTTTGTGTTAGGATGTAAAACATTAGCACTTTTACATTTCCATTTTTTAAATTTCATAATATCACGCGTGAAAACTTCCTGAAAACTTTTCACGCCTTTTTTACCTGTTTTTTTCAGTATTTAAGTAACAATAGATTCTTTGTCTGTGTGGATGTTTTTATAATTTCAGTTTGCATTGAAAATGACAAATTTTTACTGAACATTACACAAAATTATCGACTAAAATTTGTTATTATTGTGGATGATTTATAATGAAATCACGAGATAGATATTTAATACAAAAAGTTAAAAAAGTGTGTATTTTATTTGTAAAGTTGGTAATCAAAATAAAAGTTGGACTCCCGAAGTGTGCGTTGTGTTAATTATAATGTGACTGATGTTCAATGAATGAAATGTTAAAGACAGTTTACCATTTGCTATTTCTAGTAAGTGGTCAAACCATTTTGGTGACTTCTGGTGAAGAGTTTGAAACCTTCAAACCATTTCGATGACTTCTTTTTCTGTTTTATGTAAAAACACAAAATAGCTCTAATCTCTGAACATTTCAAGTACATTCTGACTTGTTCTTCAAAAAGGAGGTTTAAGAATATCATTCTCTATTCAAGTTGCACATAATTTTGTGCAATATTGTATTATTTAATATTCAACAAACATATTACAAATATCATTTAATGTTGTATAATATTGTACAGCGTAATAAGTTTGTTACTGGAAAGGGAATAAAATAACATTCTACACATTCATGAAATTGTAGACACATCAGAAGAAAATCACACTACTGCTAACTTGTTAATTTATATATATATATATTTGTTTCAACATTAACTCTGCAACCCTAATATCTATATTCTTTTATAGGTTCAAAGGAGAAAGATCAAAATTCAGAAATCCTGTTGATAAACTCGAAGGTCAATATTATAGATATTACTTGCAATATTAACTGTATATATCTCTTTAGGTTGAAGAACGATGACAGATTCTGTATATACAGGCATGGTCATCCATTACAATCTAATGTAATTTTCCTGTTACATTAATGATAGTAACATAAAGACAGGAATGTTATACTCTCACATTATAACACAAATTTTGCCTTGTTGTTCTCACTAGTTTCTATTTTAGTCAAAATTCACATGTAATGATTTCTTGTTTGTTGATTAAATAATAACAAGCAAGATTTGTATGACAAAATTTGAAGCATCCTATAGATATTTGAAATAAAATAGAAAAGTTCAACAGGAATTATTGTACACTCAAAGAGTAAACATCTCAAGTTTTAGTGACAGTTGGCACAGCGAATGCTATTTGTGTATGAAAGTTTTAATTCTTAGTTTCGTCAGCTTTTGGATAATTTCAGTTTAAAATAGTACAAGGTTGTGAATTAAAAAAATATTCAGAAAATTTTAAAATGATATATTAGTGTTTTGAAAGATCCTGTATTTTTTGTTGCACAGAGCATTTAGCTCATTATCGTTTTTAGTATTCAGAAACTATATTATATCAGTATCAATTTTGTTTTGAGGAATAATTAACAAGTAAAAGATTTAATGTTGCACATTAATTTATAAGTTCGATTAGTGGCATATTTTGATTGCCTCTGGATATAAAACTGTTTTTTAAATACTTTTTATGCTTTTTCTAATATAAGGTCTTACCTAACATGTATCTTTATTGATATACCACAAAAAATTCAGCGGAATCCCTATTTTTTACTAAAGGCAATTAAATATTTTGAAAAAAAGTTTAAAAAAAACGCAGGAAAAGAAATTTTCAATCTTATATCGCCCTGAATATTCCCAAAATCTAATTAATTTTTTATTAATCTAAATTCCTGGTTTCCTCCATAATTTGAGAACTACAACCTAAATTAAATTTACTTTTTCAGTTTTGATCATAATGTCGTAAATGCAATATCAAGTACAATTTTTCATATGTCAGAACCTAAAATACTGTATTTCATACAGATTAGGAACCTGTAAAAATATTTTCAAAGCATTCTCTTCATCTTTTGTTCTTTCCATGGGGAGTTAAGCTTTCATTTCAGTGGTGTTTTCAGCAAACTTCTAGTGTGTCATATATTTTTCACTCAGATTCCTTTCAATAGAGGTGTCGAGTGCATAGTTCCTTGAGCTAAAATTTCATCAACATTTGATGAAATTTTGAAATCGACCAATAGACCAACAGCACTGAAGATAATTTATCAACTAAATAATTGGCAGCAAATATTTTTAATTTTCCCCTAGTGTTTCCGAATGCCAAAAGGGAGGCAAGATGAATTTTGTACCATTGTTGCTAACAATGCATTTAGGCGATGTTTTTTGAGGAATCTCAGAATAGGCACCACTCATCGGAATTGTATTTTATTTCTAAAAAAACCTATTAGCCTCCAAATCCATTAGACAGAGAGAAAAAATTTGATCAAATCTTTCTCCATCTGTGTTTGTAATGTTACTATATTGCTCCAGGCGATAAAAAATAATGTATTTAAAAAAACGAGTGAGTTTTTTAAACAACTTACGCAATAAGAAATTTAACTGTAAATTATACCTTATGTTTAGAAGAAATAACCAAAGAATAAAAAAAATGTCAAGTCCTTTTTTTTCTGAGGTGAATATACGAACATCCTGAAGATGCAAAAAAGAAATTCTTTGCAATTTTTTTTGGATACAAATTTGCATTCTATTTATATAAAATATTGTATATTTACAAATTTTAATAAATTTGTAAATATATAAATATATACTATTAATTTTTTAAAACTCTACGGATGGTCTTCAATTTTCGGAGAATCAGTCAATATGAATTTTTTTCTTCTTTACAACAGTTATTATTAATTGATGACAGAAATCTTATTAGGTTTCATTTTCTTTTAAGTTTGATTGCTTCTTTATTAATTTTTCATTTTCGCAGCATCAGAAAAATAAACAAACGAATCTCAAAAACACGACAAAAGTATAAAAAAATATTCATTTAGAATTTAAAATATTTAATTTATGTATTCAAAACATTTCCGATTTTGTTTTCTTTCTCTTCCACCAAATTTTAAATCAGGAAAGATAATTAAGAAATTAAGCCTTCTTATGTTTCACGAATAATTTCAAAGAAAAACCAGTAATTTTCTAAAATTATTGTATGTAAAATTATTTTATATTTAAAAGATGGTTATAAATTAAGAACCTTAGATTTGGTTTTGTTTTCTTTCTTCACTAAATTTCAAAACGTGAAAGATAGTTATAAAAGCAAGCTTTTTTATATTACACCAATTTCAAAGAAAATCCAGCAAATTTCAAAACTTGTTATATATAGAATAATTATATATTTCAAAAATTATTATATATTGAATTATTATATATTTCAAAAATTATTATATATTGAATTTTTATACATTTTAAAAATTATTATATATTAAGAACCCTTCGATTTTTTTTTCTTTTTCCAACACCAAATTTCGCACGGGAACCGATAATCATAAAAACAAGCGTTCTCACATTCCACAGTTATTGGGAGGAAAATCCAGCAAATTTCAAAAATAAAAGTATCTAGGTATAGATATTTATGTAAAGCGATTTTGGACATTTTATTAAATTTTAAAAACATCTTTCTAAAAAAAAAGACTAAATAGGATTTGCCTCTAATCCCTGTCGAGAATAATTGAGAAAAATGGATTGAATAATCTGAAAGCATAAAAAAAGTTGCTTTTCTACCCGTAGTAAAGATTTGTTATTAATCTTTAGGCAATGATGCAATATAAGACCAAGGAAAATCTCTCTGCGTGGTCATCATTAGAATATTAACTCTCAGATCATATTACTTGCACTTCAGTTACTGAAGCCTTAACTATCTTTTCCCGAATGTGTTATGTATAATCTGATTTTCAAAAAAGGTAAAATAAAAAAAAAATTAAACGCGAAAAGAGCTTACGCCTTGTTAAAGTTTCAGTCAATAATTTGACACTAAACACCCCGAAATCTTTCCGTAAAATATTTAAATGATCCAGTGAAGGTGATTTGAAAATGTAGCGGAAAAAGGGATTTTTTTTATTCTGTAATGGAGAAGTCTCTGATTTCAGTAGTTTGGTAACTCGATTTGAAATTCTGCGTCACTTTAAAATAGGGAATGGGTTGGAGATATAATCCTTTTGCTATTCATCCTTATAAAGCCATTCCATTTTATTCGAAATAGTCACCCCTTTCTGTATTGCTGGAATTTTGCGTTCTAATTTATTAATAATTTGCTCGTGTTCTATATAACTTAGTTTTAACTATAAAGTGAGGCATAAAAGTGTTAAATGTTGCGAGCAGAAAAAGTAAAAATGTTGGTGAGTTGCAAAAAAAGGACGAGTGTTGCATAGTTCACATTAGCCGTAGGGAAGTTTACATGTGTGGCCTCTTTATATGATCTTTTGAATTATTAAGAAGAATACCAAACAACTACAGTGTTTATAGTACAATACTATATACACTGCTTTCTAACAGGAGAATATTGCTGCAAATTGGTTCTGAATTTTTCATTGTCATTTAATCATTTACTATTTTTGTACTCAATTAAAGTACTCAATGTTTTTCACGATTATCTAGTTGGAGAACCTTTCAAAATATTTAAAAATTTGCACCAATTTTCAAATTTTAATTAATACTAGACACCTTAGGGCGATATTGAAAGAACAATTTTTTAAAATAATTTTGTAATTATATATTTTTTTTATTTTATACCATTCATGAGATAGGAACGCTCGCTAACTTTGCTTTTTGCTGTCAGTTGACACTATAACTGAAATTATAATTTTTTATACACCAAGTTTGTGGTAATAATTCTCATTATTCTAAAGTTAATGTGACGTAGATTTCAGTAGCATGCTATATGTGCGTGGCTTCCCGCTGCAACCTGCTATATATCTTTGTCTTATTTGTATTTTTGGTGTCATATTAGATTTTATTTCCATGTTACAGTCTATTTTTTACTGTATTGTGATATACTTAAGCACATGTGAATATATTGGATAAAACCTATTTATTTGCCTTTGCTTTTATTCATTTTTCCATTTAGACAAACGTTTAAGTTCAATGTCTGTAAATGTGTGTCGAATAAGATATTGGAGTTGAATATTCTTTGTTTACCTCGATATCTTATAATTACCTGATAAATTATTGTAAATCTGAAAGAAATATTGTGCTTTCATGTAAAGCAAAGAAAAACTTATTTATAAAACTTTATTTATACTTTATTTATAAAAGTGTATAGTGGCTCAAGTGTATAGTGGTATTTAGTGGCTCAAGAGCCATATTTGACCATACTGCGCCAGTCATATGATTTGTATTGGTCAGGAGTTTGTGGCGCAAGCTCCATGACCAGTCATATGTTTAAAATATAAAAAGCATTTTTATGTAGAAATCTGTAAAATTAGAAACTGATTAATAAATTTCAAATCCATGTATACGAACATTGTAAAAAATTGACAACAAGACGGAATTTTAAATGAAATGATAAAAACCAATGGCTTTTAAAAGTTTAAAAAGGTTTTTGTATGGGCGTTTCCCCCACCAGCATTTGCATTTCCACTTTTGATGCATTAAAAAATCGTAAACGATGACGATCAAAATTACGACATTCAATTAAAAGGTGAAGAACAGTTAAAATCGCTTGGCATCTAGAGCAGAAAGAAGCTCTATCCCCGAATAAAAGATGTTTATGAGTGAAACGAGTGTGACCAATATGAACTTACTAGTAATCTCTTTGCTTTGTGTTATTCTATTCACCTGCAATGATCGGTGGTCAAGAGCCTCGAGTTCGAGAACTCCTGGACACTCTCCTTAAGTTGACAAAACAGCTTTTGCTAGACGTTAATGAAAATGCAGTCTTTTTCTCACAGGGTCATGACACTCGTGTTATTTTGGCATTAATCTCAATTATTTAAATTTCAGAAGTTAAACACATAGGCTCTCATTTTATATTTAGATGTATATAAATAAAGTTGATTACTCATATATTCCTGAAGCCATGCATACAAAACTACGCATTAAGAATGTATAACGAAGATATTTTTCAACCAGCGAAAGATCATATTTTATAAAGTTGTAATGGTTTTGTTTCCTTTAAATTTATGAAATATTTTTTTTATTCATGTAATTGTGCTATATATTTAACTAAATAAATAGATTAAACATGCCATAAAAATATCTAAATATTATTAATTTATTAAAATAACATCTTTCTTTCGAAATCAATCAAAGTGGCAAATGTTTCTTAATCTAACATTTGCTACTTCAATAAAGAATACAAAAATCCAACTTTTCTATCCTTCATTACCTTTATTTTAATACTCAACTCTTAAAAATAACCTTCACGTACTTGCAGAGGGTTTCCATTTGTTTTTGAAATTGTGTAAGAAAATCTTTTCTTCGTCATAGCCACATTGATGGAGTCACGTATTTTAAGAAAATGAAATTGAGCCTATTTTCGTTTAAATTTGAAAGAGAATACAATAAATATTTTCGATGGACATTTTTCATATCCAGATCTAAGGATAGAATAGAAACAATTCGTGGAATGGAGGAATTTATCCGATTCTATTCAATGCATTTTTTTCTTTTTATAGTAATTGCGTTGCTACAACGAGTCTTTTGGGTAGAAACATAAATGCTTGATGTAAGAAAAAGCCATATAAATATAATTATCATTTGATTCAAAGTACTTTTTCAAATTTAATTTCAGATGTTTAACATGTTGCTTTGAAGTAATTTTTTTAGTAATTAGTCTTAATTTAATAACAGGAACTTGTAATTTTGAAGGCTAATCAAATGAGAGTACAATACCTTTAGCTTTACTCCATTATAAATCTCCGACCCCATATCAGTAAAAGGATTAATTTATTCTAAGTAAGGAATTTTTTTTTCTATTTTCATCTTACGATCTCTAAATTTATAAATCAACTTCATTTTAAGAGAGCTGTAATCTAAAGGCATTTTATTATTAATTTATTTCTTCCATTAGAAATTAAGTATTGCACTTATTTTGGAGTTTTTTTTTCTTTGATTCAAAAATTTTTGGAATTACTCTGCATTAACTTCAGCAAATTTCAAAGAATAACTCTGAGAGGCTTTTGATGAACTTTATTAATTTTTGGATGATTACTATTGTTACTTTTTCACTGATTCTAAAACACTGCAATTTCATTTAAGGTTTTATTTTGAGCCGAACCTTTTAATTAATTAATTCTGAAAATTCTTTTCTCGAAATAAGTTGTATTAAGTTGTATTTTATTTTTATATTTTAAATATAAGTTGTTTTATTTAAAATATAAAAATAAAACAAACTAAAAGTAGAAAATAAACTTTAAAAAAAATAAATCCCCCTTAGCATTTAAAATTATTCAATATTTCACTTGCTAAATATTATTTTTATAAAGTTTTTATTTCACTTGTTTATTTACGTAGTATACGAGTAATCTGTACTTATGTTCTATCGCTGCATAACAATGTTCGGTCACTTAACGACAAATTCCACAAAATATTTGCTTCAACCGTTTCACTGGGAGGTTTTTGAACACCCGCTCTATAGTCCCGGTCTTGCTCCCAGTGATTTCCAATTGCTCTTGTACATGACGAAGTACTTGCCCAGACATCAATTCTCCACAGACAAAGATTTGCAGAAAACACGCTGGTTCCATTCCCAGGTGTCAGAATTCAATGTCACTGAAATGCAGAAATTTGTCCAATAGTATGAAAAGTATTGAAATTTCGGTGGTTCTTATGCTGTGAAGTAACTGATATATTAGTTTGTATTTTGCAATAAATGTTGCTAAGTAATATTATTATTATTCTTTTTATGGACAATGGGAAACTTTTATTTCGCAACATTTTGCAATAAATGTTGCTAAGTAATATTATTATTATTCTTTTTATGAACAATGACAAACTTTTATTCCTAGAAGAAATTTTTGATGAGGAATCAATAACCAGCAAACAGTCTTTAAAAAATTGTTTATTACATTTTTTAAAAAAGAAATTTTTTCTGACAGTAGAAGGATTTGAAATTTTGATTTTATACCGTATGAAATTCTCATCTTTTAATTTCTGCATGTTTTCGTTACCTTACCTAAACGCATTATGATTTGCAGACACAAAAATTAGATTCCTTTAACTCTCAAAGCAAAGAAATTACTTTTCGTTTCTACCGGAAGTATATTTTTGAAGCACATAGATTAGCTCGAATTGTACTGCACAATAGTAAAGTTGCAATAGTTAACTACACAGTAAAATTTATTTGTTTGTTTAAGTATTTAATTACTATTTAAGTTAATATAGTTTTTGGGAACTAAAAAGATATAAGTACTTTATGTATACATATCTCCAAATTGCATTCAATTTTTCCTCTTTTTGTTTCATATATCATTCAGAAAAAGCATTAACCACTACCGAAGCGTCCTTATATCTGATATGTCTTTACCTATAAAGGAAATTTTTCTTTCCCAAATCGTCATCATGTATATATATATGTGGTGCCAGGTATATCACTTCCCGCCATTGAGTGAAGCCTGTGACCTCACTTCCCGCCTCTAAGCCACCCTCTAGTGGAGAAAATGTGAGCAAAGTGCAGTTCATGTCTGGATGAGGCATGATTACGACGTTCTAAAACAACGAAAGACGTATGTGTAAAGACGGTAGACGAAATTATGACGTATTGTTAAAAGACGAACTTGTATTATAGACGAACTTGATCATCCATTCCATCCTGTAAATTAATCATCACCATTTGTTCATCATTAATCTAACTTCATTGTCACCCATTAAATTCTAAAGTATCATCTGGATTCATTATTGTTTGGCCATCACGACACCTCACATATATATTACAAGGATTTCGTGCTGCAGATATTTTTATATTTTTCATCTAATGAAATGCTATTTTTTGCGTTTTTTTAAACATAATTTTTAGAAGTGTCCAAAGGAAAGAAAAATTCTATATTAAAATTTACGTAAGCAGTTTCTTTCCCTCCAATTATGTACTATTTGAAAGTAAAACAAACAGAAATTT
>JAPMOQ010005572.1:4028973-4064376 GCA_026543055.1 Argiope trifasciata
TTGGGAAATCAAAAACATAAAAGCACTTCTACATAAATATCTCCGAATTCGACTGAATTTTGATTTTTCTAAAAAAAATGCCATGTATATTTCGGAAAAAAAGTTCATCACTACCGAATCGACATCTGCTCTGAAATGTCCATTACTGGGAATGGAGAATTTGCCTTTTACAAATCGTCAGCATGCCTCACATGTCCATGACGACGATTTCGTGGTGCGGACATTTTGATATTTTTATTTAATAAAATGCAATCTGTTTTTGAGACGGGTGCTTTTTTTTTAAGGCTTTTAGAATAAATGGTTTTACCCAAAAGAAAGAAATTAAAACCCTACGTAACCAAATTTTTTCTCCCTAACGAAGTGTTAATTGAAAATAGAACAGACTAAAAATTTGAATTATGATTATTGAAAATTCATTTTAAATCGGTAAAAATTAATTTAAATGTTCATGTCAAAACAATTAACACAGCGAAAGGCTTATTAACGGGTCAATCTCTTCTTAAAGAGAGATTCTCGGCTTTTAAATGGAATCTCCCTTTTTGGTGGCGCAATTTTTCCTCTCTAGACGCTATAATAAAGGCCGTATTACCCAAGAGCATTTAATAGTGAAACTGGATTCTGGAGAAATTTATGAAGCACTTCAATCATCACGCGACTTCTGAATAATTTTTGAATTCACATCTAGAAATAGGCGTTTTAGGAAATCGTGTTCTATGAAGAATTATACGTGACTTTTGTATTAATTGAAAATAAGTCTATAGGCTAAGAAAATATAGAAACCACTTGTGTTTGTTTTTTTGTTTATTATTTCTTATTAACCATTGCTACAGATTAAAATTCTTTCATGTATATTAATTGTTTAAATAAAAACTACTTTTCTGTAAAACATTATAAAATACAAAATCTTTTTATAGTCTGCTTTTTAATTAAAATTAGAACACCAATTGAATGAGACGAGTTTTAAAAATTATCAATTATTCATTTTCTTTTTATAAGTAATTAATTTTTGTTATAATATCACCACAAATTTTGATCTCAAATATTGAAGTGCTAGAAAGTTTTCTTTCTATAAGCAATCAACTTAAACTTAATTTTAAGACGAGTTTACATTCATCCAGTAAGCATGTGCAGTAAGGGGAAGATTTTTGTTTGCCACAATTTTATTAGATAAATCAAGAATTCCATCCTTGGCTGTAAATTACAGCTTTGGCGTCCGTGAATGTTTCATTTTCACTGCGTATCGTATTAAAATGAAGGATATTTACACAAGCGTGCCAATTTTTTTAATCTTAAAAAAGGTCATTATACCTAAATTTGGAGACAATATAGAAAATAAATGGCACATAAAATTTAAAAAAAAACACACACTCACACGCATAAACTCGCATAAGAAATAAAAACAAAGACCAAACAAAAAAATGCCGGGATTAATTTTCAAAAATTGATCCATTTTTTGATGCCAACCAATCACCAATTTCTACAAAAGCATGAGCAGTAAGAAATACCTTTCTACAATATATTGTCGAGTACTTGCTATAGGCCGAACAGCATTTTTCAGCGTTTCTACCTACCGGTAGTTCCACAATTGGCCGGGTGTAAATCAAACTTTAAGTATAGCTGAATCACTATTTAAATTCAATAAAAGTATTTTCAAAAGACATTAAAATAAAAGCAAAATGAAAAAATCTTTGGATGAGGATTTTAAAAATAACCAACATTTAATTTAATTTTAAATTAATTGAATATTTAAACAATTTTTGTGGTATGGATAATTGACAATATTTTTTCTCTTACATAATAAATGTACACAATTTGGTTTAATATAGCTCGTTTGCTCAGTAGGGCATGCGGAATTACATATTTAAAGCTACAATGACTGTTATCTATATTATGGTTTGACTATCTGAGTAAGTTTAATGACAAGTTTTTTTATTTGAAGGCGTTGTCGTTCTCGAATCTAAATTATCAATCACAAAAGAGCAGTGAAATAGTTATAGTTAAAAATATATTGAAATATTGTCAAGGTGACAACAAGTGCTCAAGACATTTCGCAAGTGCGTAGAAATATCTCAGAGGGGATTGCAATTACCATTTATAGTTAAAAAAATTATAATTATTGCAATACAATAATATACATTAAGGCAAAAAGGAAATTATTTTTTCAGGTAAGACAGAAACTTTATTTGATCTTTTTGTTTGAACAAACAGTATAAAGCAGATTGAATGAAAAAAGTCAAAGTGCGGAGTCGATTGCATATTCTGATATTTTTAATTGCCTAATAACCATACCATTTTTCATAATCTTCAACCAATATAAATACAAGGACTGTAGACCATATAATGAGCATTTAACATACTCGAAGTACAATAAACTTCATGTTTGGCATTAAAAAATAGATTGCTTATCGATGTAGTATTTCTTTTTTAAATCTGAATATCCCAATAAATATTTTTTGCAACACTACTAATTTCTTGGATGACAGGCGGTCCCAAATTGAATTGTTAAAAAAAGTCAAATGACTTTCATTTCCTATTGAGTTTATTTTTCTTCTACCTTTGACACTATTGGAGCATTTCGTATTGCTGAAAATGTCTCTTTTACAAAAATGGGCTTCCAGACATCCTCTTCAATCAGAACCTTTTTTTTTTCTTCAGATAGTCAAACATTTTTTAAAGGTGGAAAAATATCAATATATGCTTCTGTAGAGAATGAGATTGAGATGTAGAAGTTTGATCAAACTTTTTCGATGAAGAAAAATAATATGTCATGCAAAATTTAATTTTAGTGGCTGCTTTAAATAAGTTTTTCAAAAATAATTTAAGACTTTAGGAAAAAATCACAGAAATAATATTTTTAGATCAATAACATTAACAAATGAAAAATTTCTTGCAATAGTTTCAATGTAAAATTAATTCTTGAAGAATATTTAAAAATCTATTTTATTTAAATATTGGGATAGAAGTTTCGTAACTATTCTAAAGATAAAAGGAAAAACGATCCTGATAATTGAAAAGGTTATTTATTTTGAACTTCGCACTCCATATTATATTGGGAAAAGAAGGAGCTGAAACATTTCAGTTTTACCTTCCCTTTACACCAAATAAATCCTCCTCAAACAATTCATTCATTAAAATCTCCTCATTTTTGAAGAAACAAAGTGTAGCTGGGTGTGTGTATTTAATCCAGGGAAATATTCTTTCAGTACTTTTTCTAGTTCATTTTTGCACTCACGCACGCACAGAGAGAGAGAGAGAGAGAAATGCTGCTAATAATGAGCGAACGAATAATAATAACTTACGGAGAGCAACGGAGACCAGTTTCACATCAACACTCTGGGTGACGCTGTTTACAAAAAAATCTCAAGAGCCCTCTCCTCATATTCCAAACATATTTATCGAGTGGAACATAATGCGCCATCTATGTTCAGTATTAATTTATATATATGAATAAGTATACAAAGAATGAAAAAAATAATTAAATAAAAACAAATCAAAAATAATAAAATCCCATAAGCACAAAGATAACAATTCATGATTTCGTCCGATTTTTCAAAAAGAGATTCTTGTGTGGATTTGCATGTGCTCCGTCCCTCTGATTATTCGCATTTTTGCTAAATCTTAATCAAAGACATATGTTTCTCTCGCTCTACGAAACACAGACAACGCACAGATATGATGACAAAACCAGGATTCGAGAATGTAAGTAGAGGAAACACATTCAGACTGACATTTGAGACAAATATTAATATTTGCGATCGCAATTAAATTTAAATAGTTCTTTGTTCGCAGGGAGAGTTGTCTTCTCACATGATTGTGCAATATATTAAGGTTCAATTTTTAAACTGATCTTTTTTCTGAATGTGCGCTCTACAGAAATTATAAATTATGGACTGTTTTGTATGTCTTAGATTTAGTAAAAAAAATCGCTTTCCAATTACATCTCACAATATAGCCATCGATTTTAATCAAATGAATATCAGTCTGAAATAAAAGCATTGTTTTCAGATAGATCAGAATGTAAAATAATTAAACTTTTGGAAGATGAAAGTCAGATGATATTTGAGAAAACCTTTCATCTAAAGTTACTTTATAAAAAATATTTTTTTGAATATTTTTTCATATGTTTTTTGCAATTTATGAAACCTTAAATATTAGAAAAAAACAGACAATTAATTGAGTTTTAGCGATTTTTAGTTCACTATTGTGGTATTTCAGCGATCCAAAAAAATGAAAGTAGTTTCTCTTTAGTTATTTTGTATATAATATAATATGTGAAAATGAATAAATGTTTATATTTTACGAGTTGCAGTACCGTTTGTCCGATTGCGATAAAACTTTGCCAAATTATTATTTGCACTTAAGCTAATATTTTAGTACAATTATCATATTCAGAATGAAAAAAATAGTATAAATATTAGTTTTACTTCTCATTTGTACATCATTCAATTTCAATGAATAATAAACAAAGTATCCACTGTAGATAACAAAATAAATGTATTTCTTTCCGTCATCCCTAATTAAATAAACTAGCTAATTCAAATTTGAAACAGTATTTTCAAAATTATTTTTTCTGCTGCAGCAATGAGCTGGGCTATAAAAAAAACTAAAGAATTTAACTTTGAATTCGAGGCTTATGAAAGTACGATCTTCACAGATTTTAGTGTAACTGATCCGAATTTGTAATAAATAATTTTCTTAATAAAAATAACCGTAAATCAATCTGATAGTACCTCTTATATAACACACCTATGAATGGTACAATTCAATGATAATTGGATTGTAAGAATACAATTGTTACTGCAGGCCGCGGTAGCCTGGTTGGTAAAGCGTCAGTCTCGTAACCGAAAGGTCACCGGTTCTGTCCTCGTCTCTGCCAAAGACCATCGTGTTGGTTAATGGCAGTTGGAGTACGTTAAATATGTCGCGGCTGCAAAGTCCTCCAGGTTCCCATAACAAAACGATACCTCTGCGGGTACTGAATCAGGAATGAGTCGGTCTCTGATTTGGATCTAAATTCTGACTTGCCGAGGGATGAATGAGTTCGAACGCCCCCTAAAAAGGGTTGTGTCGTTTGTGTTCGAGCAAAGTCGTACTTTCACCTTAACGGTGCCCATTAACAACGAAAGGCGCACACCTCTGCCTTAATTCGAAAGAGCTGCACTCATTCGTGCTTGGTTTGACCAAGTGGCATTAGAACTATCATCATCCACAATTATTACTTACTCTAATTAAATGCATGTGCATTTAAACATCATATTCGTTATCATTTATCATTTTTGGTTTGGATATAGCTATCTCAGTTTTAGGATTTTCTCTGAATCTGAGAGTTATTTAGTCAAATCTATTAAAATGATATTGACTATTTAATTGCCATCGCTCTTTAGTGAGTGAGTCTGTCTCTCTAATGAGGTTAGTATTATAGTTAGAATATACATATACTCTGACAAACGATCAACTAGATTGAAGAGAATTTGGTTTTTTTCCTATTGCACCTCCCAAGCAAATTAGACTGATCGGAATAAAACAAAATTGGTTAAATCAAGTTGGATAGCAGTTTCACGACTGATTTGATTTTACGACACGCTAGAAATGGAAACGTTGGAAATGGATGCATGGGAAGTTAGGTCAATATTCCTCTTTTTATGTTTGAAAGGAGACGAATTAAAGCATTCTTTTTGCACATAGAGAAAAAGTAAAATGGTCTTTCAGGAAAGAATGTCACGTTAGTTAAGAGTTGTCGTCGTTTCGGGTCTTGTAAAGTACAACTAATAGACATGTTTTTACTGGATGAAATGGATTTTTGAGAAATAGATTAGGAGGGACACGATAGAAGATAATATTTGTCGTTTATCTAGCAAAAATATCTCTAAAGTAGTAAAAATTTTCAATTTATAGGCACTGTACTATTATTTATAAGAGAGTGTCAATTATAGAGATTATAACTTGCTTTCTAATAAATTTCGATAGGTTAATTTTTATTTTCAATTTTAGAAATGTCATTTTATACGTCTGTTTGCTTGCATTGGTTTCTTTTTAAGAAGTCTGTTACCTTTTGTGAAGAGCAATTCTTTTAGATATTTTTTTATGAAAAAAAAATAGCCATAAAAATGGCATTGGCGAAGTTTTGAACTATGCAAGAACATTTTATTTTAACCTAATAGTTCAGTTTTCTTTTACTGTATCTATTAGATACTGTTCTATACCTATATTACTTTATTGTTGGAATATCGATTGTCATTCAATAGTTTATTATAAAATAGTGTTTTTCAGCAGGTAATATTTAGATACGAATCGCATAAATACGATGGTTTCTCCATCTTATCTACATAAGAAGATATTTAATTAAAAAAAGCATGAATACATTTAGTTTAAAATGTTATTTGAATTGCTTAATACAAGAATTTCTTTGTTTGTATTGGATGCTAGCCGAACGTGTTTGTATTCGGATAATGTCATATTGCGTCATCTCCAAAAATTCTGATATAACAATAGGTTACCATCCCCTAGTGTTACAAAAATTTAGAAGATGGCACTATACTACATCTTTCAGAGAGTATAAGTTCTCTTAGTCTGTATAAATAAAAATGAATGCTTGTGTGTATGTCTCTTATGCCTTCCTAAACCGTTCATCCGATTGCAAGGAAACTAAGTCATTTTATTGTTTACATCTTCGGGAGGGCTATAGGGATAGTACAGTTATTTAAAATAATCTTTAAAAAATTGAATCTCAACCGCATCTATTTACCAAGGATTAATCTCCAAATAACTAGTCGAGGAGACAATAGATTGTGTAGAAATGCTAAATCCAAGTTAAAGAAGAAAACTCTGTAGCTATAGTACGCAAATGTCATGCAAATCATTGTCAGAGGCAACAACTTTATTACAGATTATGCGAGAATTTTTTGGGGAGATCAACCCTGGGAGTTTTATATTTTCCTTAAAATTTGACGTCTTTAGTAGTAACCACCAAAAATATTGTAGTAAAAATAATTTTGCACCATCTTAATTTTCAAAATTTTTCATTTGAACTATATGATGGTTATAAATGTTTTCTATGTTTATTCAATTTTAAAAAAAGATATTTTAATCACATTTTATAAAATATAATTTGAGAATTTCTAGCGAATATTAAACGAGTCACGAGATACAATAAATAGTTTCTTTCATTGCCATTCTGACAGAACACCAAATTAAATGATTCCAAAAGAATACACAAATCTAATATATAAAAATAAAAACTTGTTTGTTCGCATTTTATATGCTGTTATATCGTTCATCCAATTTCGACAAAACATTGCAAAATTATTGATTGAATTCATTTAATATTATTTCTTTCGGTGGCAGCAACGAGCCGGGTATCAGCTAGTTAGTTATAAATAAAAAGTGTTTCTTCTTGTATATAAAATCATTTTTATATAGAGTAGATGGTTGTTGTATACCTTACTTATATGGCTATACTTATAGAAATATGGAAAAGCGATAATTTAAAAATGCAATAAATTATATAACATATATGTATAAAATTATAAATATATAAATTTGATAAAGAATTTTGTGACTATAATTGTAGTCTTTTTTCAATCGGCTGAGAAAAATTTGTTCGTAACACAAATTCTATTTTCGGATACTATTAACTGCATGCCAGTGAATAATCACCAAAACACTAGACGAGAATTACACAATGGATTGAATAAATATGCTAAATTCAAACCAAAAGTTAATATTTGGTAATTAGTATGTGCCATTGTTATGCAAGGCGTTATCTGACATGACAATTTTATTAAAAGTATGCGAGAAAGTTTTGGGAGACTGCATCTTCTGGTTATTATGAGAATGTAATAATGTTATTATGAGATGTGTTATTATGAGAATCTTAATAATGCATATTATTAACAAATATGTTACCTTTTTATTTGTTTTCTACTTTCTGTTAATAATTAGATAATATTGTTAGGAACCTGTAATTTTTCTTTCCAGTACAAACAGTGTCATCGTAAGAAAGACAGTTTTAGGATCAGCCCTGTGAGTTCTGACAGACTGTAGCATTAATGAACTTACACCTTGGCGATAAACTTTTGGCAAACAAAATGGAGAACGCTCGAAATTTCGAATATTTTATCGATCCGTCCATTAGGAATTGTGATACACCTGATTGGCCTAGAAGATTCTATATCCTCAAGGCCCGCCTCCAGGAAACTAACTAGAAAAGGTCAGCACTCTCAAGCTGTGAGTCATGGTGAATTGTATCGTAATCGCCGACAAGTAACGAGTCTTCGAGCGAATAGTGAAGCAACGGTGCAGTGTGTAGAGCGAGTGCTGAATTGCTGTATGCAGAGTTCTGTTGTCCAAGGTAAAAGCAGCACTGAGTCCTATGTGTGAAGTAGCCAGCCTTGTGGTAGGGATACGGCTAAAGCCAGGAGACAGTAAGAAGTTTCAGCCATCTGGAGAGACAACAGAGGGAGTCCAGGGTTCCTTCTCCTGCTGAATTCTGTCTGGCAGCTTTATGTGCTGCGGGCGTTGTTACAACCGGATATCTGTTTGTGGGCTAATGTTGTTGTTGTGTGCTGCTGTGTGTTCGTCTCGGCTGTACATATTTGTCATTTTTGTACTGTCCTGTCGTCCCTGTTTCTTACTGAGGTCAAACAATTGAGTTCTCACACCATACATTCACAACAAAACAAACCCGACGGTGGATCCGTAACAATATAATAGTAATATATTTTTCTGCTATTTTGTTATTTTGAATATAGGAGAGAGAACATATTGATTTATTTTCCGTCCAACTTTAGTTTTCCCTTTAATCTTTTTTCTTCGGTTTTCTGCATCAGAAAAAAATAATAAGCAAAATCTTTCAAGTTACAGGAAAGAAATAAATGAAAATATTCATTCAGGAAATTAATCGATATTGAAATCCTTTTCTTTTATTTCCTTTTTCCACAATTGAATTTGAAAACATCAAAGATAAATAAATTTTTTTCAATATCAAAATAATTATCTCAAAGAAACTCCGACTTAAAAAAAATCAAATCATCTAAGCAGATAAACACACCGTCTACATTTGATTAAATTCCATTGATTGTGCCCATTTTATTAAGTTCCAAAAACATCTTTCTATAAATCCTTTTTACGACAATATAACTAAAACGGATTTATCATTAATCATTGTTGAGTTTAATTTCTGAAAATTGATAAAATTACTTGAAAGCGTCTGAAAAAAGATTCCTTTCACAGGAAAGATTTCTCTCTAATCTTTCGGTAATGATGCGACGTAAGGTACAAAGGTACGCCAACCAAAGACTGACAATGTGACCGTCATTAGAATATCAACTGCTAAATCCAATTACTTTCACTTCAGTTACTACTTCTTAACTACCTTTTCTCGAATGTGATACGTATAAAATGGTTTGTAAAAAATCAAAAGAAATTTAAATACGGAAAGAGCTTTTAATGTGCTAAAATATTCCCAAATAATTTGACACTAAATAGCCCCAAATCTTTCCGTAAATTATTTAAATGAGACAGCAATGAAGATCTGGAAATACAGTGTAAAAGATCGCCAACGACAAAGTACGTGTACTTTCATGTACTTTGTGCATGTACGTGTACAAAGTAATTTGATTTAAAAGTTTGGCGTCGTTTTAAAATAAGGAATAGCTCGGAGATATAATCCTTTTGCCTTTCATCCATATAAATGGCTCCATTTTACTAAAAATAATTGTTGCACTTTGTGCCCCTGGAATTTATTTATAATCTAAGAGAAAGTGAAATTTCAAGCTCTGATTTATTAATAACTGCCTCGGGTTCTTTAAATATTCTTCTAACATTAAAGGCATAAAATGAGATATAAATACGGGAAGAATTTAAGTTCCAATGTCGAAAATGTAAGGAATCGCCAAACGGTGTTTACACTAACAGTAGGAAAGCTCCATGACAAAATTCTTAATTGATCGTTGGGAATTATTGTTATAAGATTTACCCTAATTTTTTTCTTGAAATATTTAAATATTCCCTCGCATTTTATTATTAATATACTCTTAAACCTCCTTTAATACTTCTTGTTTATAAATGCTTTGTATTTTTTCATTCATACTGTACATTATCATATTCATTCTTCCAGTTTTATTGTACTCCAAATATCTTTTATTATAGTTTTTACCATTTTTCTGTTATATACGTATATTTGTATTTTGCCATTTGCCTGCTCCTTTTCAATTTATTTTAGTGTAAGTTCTCGCCCCCTTTTTTAAAAATAAAATCCATCTACATCTATACCAAAGCGGAAAAGGGTCCATAAAAGTTGTAAAAACGGAGTCGCTCCGTTTTTCAACAGTTTTATATTATCAATCGAGTTATTTAGAAAAATATTAGACATTTTTTTACTGTTCAGTAATTTTTAAAGCTTTCTTTTTTTCAGATATAATTCAGTCTTTGATTTTTGTGGAGATTTCCTTGTTGTTCTCACTATTGTTTACTTCAGGACTCGCTCGAAAACAATCAAAATCTTAAATTACTATAATTCCAATTTAAAATTTTTTTCTTGGAATTAGTTTTATTAGTATTTTTTATCTGGTTTAATGAAATGTTTAATAAATTTCTCCAAAAAATGTAGCGCTGATATATTATAACACTGATCTCTTCCGTTATCTCATAAATATACTGGAGAGAAAATAAGAAGCATAAAAGAAGTGAAAACAGCAAGAAAGCGAAGCAAATCACAGTTCTTGGCCCATACTAAAATTTGTTATTCTTTTCAGTTAAAATTGCTCAATGATGGAGTTTTCAATTGTACTTGATTTATTTTTCATCAAATTATATTTAAACATTTAGAACTCTGTAAATGTTTAAATCTTTTTTTTTCAATTATTTTTCTTATCTGTGCACTGCTAGATATAATTCGTAGACAAATTTTTCTAAACAAATAGACCTCTATTGATATTAAAATCACACTTCTTTCCCTCGTTAAGGTGCTAACACCTTGATATAAATACTCCTTGATATAAATACACCTTGATATAATGTCATAAAAGTATCTAAACAATATCAATTAATCCCATAATTACATGAAGATTTTCCAAATAAATCGTTATGATAAATATTTCTGGATGCAGCATTTGCTGTGTTAATAGATTATACAAAAAGCAGATTTTTAAGGTCCTTCATTACCTTGGTTTTAGTACTCAATTCTTGACAAAAAATATATTTCTTGTATTTGACAAATGAGAAAAAATAAAATTTCTTGTATTTGCAAAGACATTTCATACTTTTTTGATATTGTTTAAGAATTTCTTCCATTGCCACAGCCACATAACGTATGGAGTCATGAATTTTATAAAAATGAAATTGAGCCCATTTTCGTTTAAATTTGAAACTGAATGCAGTGAATATTTTCGATTAAGTTTTTAATATCCGGATCAAAGGAGAGAGAATAAATGGAGGGATTTATCTCATTGTTTTTAATGCACTTTAATTTTTTTTATATTAATCGTGTCGCCACAGTCAGTCTTTTGGATCGAAACAGAAATGTTTGAATGAAATGAAAATATTATGAATATGATAATCATTTAAAGATGATATTAAAGTATATTTTCATAAGTAATTTACTTTCAGATTTATTATGAACTTCCTTTGAAGCAATTTTATAGTAATTAGTCTTAATTTACGGATAACTATTTCGGGAAACTGTAATTTTGAACAATAATCAAATGATGAGAATAATATTTTTGGTACTATTTCATTTTAAATCTTCCACCTTCTATCAACAAAAGGATTAATTTATTCTAAGTAAAGGAAAGGAAAATCGTTTTCTATTTTCTTCTTATCTACAAATATATAAATCATTTTGAATAAAATGTAACTTAATAACATTTTATTTTTTATTTATTTCTTCTATCACAAATGGATGTCAATGTAAATAATTTATTTTAGAGATCTTATCTCTTTGATTCAATTGTTTTCGGAACTGCTTTGCATTAACTCCAACCAGTTTCAAAGAATTGCTTTGTGAGCTATTGGTGAACCGTGTGAATCAATCATAGTTTTTGTAATTACTACTGCTACTTTTTCACTGATTCTAAAAGACTACATTTCATTGAATACTTTTATATATATATATAAAGTTGAAAGTTGAAGCATAACTTTTTCAAAAATAAATTCTTTCTCCCATTTAAGATTGTTGAATATTTCATTTGTTTATTTACGGTATTATGCGAGGTTTCTGTTCTGGTGTTGTGTTGCTGTATAACAACTCTCGCCCGACGCCGTCGAATTCCACACACATTTGCTTTTGTCATTGCATTCGAAGGTGCATTGAACACCAATTATATAGTCCAGACCTTGTTCATCGATTTCCAACTATTCTTGCACGTAAAGAAATGCCTGACTAGGCATCTCTTCCTTCCAGAGGAAGACTTACAGACAACTATGACTCTATTCCCAGGTGACGGAGTTTTATGACACTGAAATACAAAAACTTATCACACGGAGTGACAAATGTTATAATTATGGTGGTTCTTATGTTGTGAAATAACTGACACTTTGGTTTATATTTTGCAATAAATCTTTCTGTGTAATGTTATTTCTTTTTATGGTCAATGGCAAACTTTTATTCCGGATGATCCCCTTATTTAGAAGAAATTTTTGATGAGGAAACTTTAAGCAGCAAACAATCTTTAAACAATTGTTAAATATATTTTTTTTAAAGAGTTTTTTGCTAATAGTAGAAACATTCAAAATCTGGATTTTATACCGCGTGAAATTTTTTTCTCATAATTTCTGCCTGTTGTCGCTACGGTATTTAAACACATTATGATTTGCAGACACAAAAGTTTGATTCATTTAACCTTCAAAACAAGTAACTTTCTTTTCATTTCGAAAGAAAATGTGTTTTTGAAAACATATAGAAAATCTCGATATATGTAGAGATTTAATTAGCGGCCATTACTATTCCATATTTAGTTTCAATTTGTTGTAATAGATTTCACCACTGATACCACTAAATACCTCTGAGTTAAAGTGTAAGACGCGTGACGTCAAGTTTGAGAAAAAAAGCGAACTACGCATTCGCTCGGCAGACGGAGACAAAGAGGGTTATTTTGCTCCAATTATGAATCTTTAATACGCAACGTAGTTTCGCTATGAAACACTTAATTACTCTTCATCCTTGGTGGCATCTATAGGTGATACTTTTTTTCTCTATAGTAAATAGCCTATCCTGTCATAATTGTTAATGTCTTTTCCTTATTCTTTGCTGTAAATAAATTTCTTTCTTATTTAAAATCTTCTTTTCCTTCAATCAGTGACCCTAGACACTGATCTAAATGTGGCTGAATGGGCATTCTGTTCCATCCAATTCCTACATATATACTGTACAACAGTAAAGTTTTAATATTTGACTACACAATAAACCCTTGTTTGTTTAAACATTTAATTAATATAGTTTTTGTTAATATAAAATATATAAGAACTTTTTATATGAATATCTCCGAATTTCTTTTCAATTCGATTTTTTTTGTCCTACATATTTCGGGAAAAGAATTCATCGCTTCCGAACCGTCATCAGATCTCTTATTTACATTACTTGGAAAGAAGAATAATCTTTTGCATAAAATCATCAGGTTTGACACGTTCATTGGGATGATTTCGTGACGGAGATAAAACTACCATCTTAAAGTGTTTTTCGAAGTTGGCGCTATTTTTAGAGACTTTTAGAATACATGATTTTATAGAAAAGAAAGAATTTTTTTTATTAAAAACTATTTAAGTAATTTTTTATTTAAAACTAAAGAAGTAATATTTAAAAATATAACGAACGAAAATTTTAGAATATAACCATCGAAAATTCATTTTAAACGCACGAGAATTGATTATAATGTTTAAATCAAGACAATTAATACAGAAAAAGGGCTTATTAATGGGGCAGTCTCATCTTAAAGAGGGATTCTCGGCTTTTATCATGGAATCCCCTTTTCGGAGGCACAGTCTTTCCAGTCTAGACGCTATAATAAAAGTCCTATTACCCCAAAGTATTTAATAGTGAAACTGGATTCTCGAGGAATTTATGAACCACTTCAGTCATCACGCGACTTCCGAATAATTACTGAATTCACATCTAGAAATAGTTCTTTGAGGGAATCGTGTTATCAGAGAATTCTTCGTGACTTTTGTATTAATTGAAAAATAAGTTTATAAGCTAAGAAAATATGGAAACCACTTTTGTTTGTTTCAGGATTTTTTTATTCCTTATTAGCTGTTATACTCGCCATTGCTGTGGATTGAAATTCTTTTATGTATTTGTTGCTTAAATAAAAATTACTTTTGTGTAAAATATTATAATATGCAAAATCTTTTTATCATCTAAAGTCCTTTATTGTCTGGTTTTTCATTAAAATTAGAATACCAATTGAGCAAGACGATTTTTAAAAACTACTAATAGCTTATTTACTTGATATAAGTGATTCATTTTTGGTATATTAGCTATGCAAATTTTGTTCACAATGCTGAAATATAAGAAAGCTGTCCTCCTTCAAGCAATCGACGTAAACTTAGTTTTCAGTATAGGTGTATCACTATTTAAAATCCATCAAGAAATTGACAAAAAAGCATCAAAATAAAAGCGAAATTAAAAATATCTGTGGAGAAGTAGTTTAAAAACAAAAAATAACAACTTTTCAACTAATTTCTAATTAATAGAATATTTAATTAAGTTTTGAAGTTTGAAAAATTGTCAATATTATTTTTTTACATATTATATAAGAAAAATTCTGTTAAAGTCAATTCAGTTGCTCAGAAGAAGATGAGGAATGACACATTTCGAGCCACAATGCGTATTACTGATCTAATATATAAAAATAGACTTATATTTGTTGGCATTTTATGAGCCGCAATACCCTTTATCCAATTTATCAAATATATAAAAATGAGTTTTGGTTTCTTCGTATTTTATGCTCTGCTGTACTGTTCATCTAATTGTGATAAAACCTTGTTAACTTATTACCTTGCACTTGCATGAAAGTTATAGGATTAACACAATTATTATATCTAAAGTAAAAAAAAATAAAGCAGAGTGAATATTATTTATACTTCTCATTTATACATCATTCAATTTCAATGAATAATAAATAAAGTATCTACTGCCAAAAAGAAAATAAATATCATTCTTTCTATAATTCCTAATTAAACAGGACAGCTATTTTAAATTTCAAAAGATGCTTCTAAAATTATTTCTTCTGCGACAGCATAACGCCGGAGACATCTAGTTTTTATTAAGGTTTGACAATCTATGTACGATCTTTTGCTTTCATACATTGTTGGATTATTAATTTTATGATTAACTATCATAACATAGTAAAATGGCCACATCTAACAAGATAACGAAGTGTGAAGGTGAGAAGAAGTAAGTACTCAAGTGACATTTTAACCCATTTGCATCGAATGAAAATATGAAAAAAAGACCCAAATCACGGAAAAGTTTTTAATATTTAGGTGTAAAATAGAATCAAAGTAGAAAAAAAATTTGAGCATTATTTGTTAGTAATTTTGTTCAGTGTGGTAATATTTGAAATGTGGGATGCATATAGATATGTTGTATATAATATGAATATAGTATATATCATATTAAATGTATAGCATGAAATATGATGAAACGTATATATACGCTCCAGTGATAGCGACCAGGAAAATTGAGCGTATATATACGCTAATGATGCAAATGGGTTAACCCTGCACCGGTCGCGCTCTATAAAGTCACGTAAAAGGTCGCACGGATTACAATTGTAGTCCATTTTCAAATCAAAATAAACTCCAAAATAATTAATCATATTCTTTAAGCATAACAAGGCACTTCTTCTTAATTATTTTTTAAACATCAAACTCACTTTAAGTTACTATTGTAATCCATGCGACCTATGCAGGGTTAAAGGTGTGTAGAGTTTTCAGGATATCACTAAACCGATGCCCTACGATAACTCCTAAAATGATACTATTACTATAATACACTATAACAATATATGGTAAAATGAAGTTGCAGTTGCAATTTAAGACTGCACATTTATTTGAAATTTTTTTGAACTCGTATTATAAAGCTGACTTAATGGGAAAAAAAATGTAAGTGCGAGGGAGATTGTAGGTTCTGATAGTTTTATTTGACTAATCCTAACTTTAATAGCCCTAGAATTTCACGTTGACATGCATACAAGGAATTTAAAACATGTAAGAAGTATTTAATAGGTCTGAAATGCAACAAACTTCATATTTGGCTTTAAAATTTTGTTTTAATAAATAGGGTTGTTTATAGGTAAATTAATGGGATATCACAATAAATATTTTTTGCATCGACACTAATTTCTTAGCTGACAAGTAGCCACTGATGGAGTTGTTAAAAAAAAGGACAACTGAATTTCATTTCCTTTCCAGTTTATTTTTTTCACCCTCTGACACTATTGGGGTGTCTCGTGCTGCTGGAAATGTCTCTTTTACAAAAATGAGACTCCAGACATTCTCTTCAATCAGAGCCTTTTTCGTCTGTGGGTCAGACACTTTTTTAAAAATTGAAAAAAATTCAATATATGCTTTTGCAGAGGATGAGATTAAGATGCAATTCAAATTTTTTCAGTGAAGAAAACACAATTAATTCAAAATTTAATTCTGGTTGCCGCCTTAAAGGAGTTTTTAGAACACAATTTAAGGCTTTAAAAAAGAATTACAGGAATACTTTTAGATAAACAGCATTAAAGAATGGAAAATCATGAATAGTGATACTTTTATTACTTTTGTAACAATTTCAATATAAAATCAACTTTTGAGGAACGTTTTAAAATGGATTTTATTTGAATATTTAGATAGATGTATCATTGCCAATTAAAACAGATAAAATATTAAGGATTTTTATAGATAGATATAAAGCATATTCCGGATCTCTTAACTCCACGCTATGTTGCGATATATTAGCTCTTTACACTCGGAAAAGTAATTCGATGTATAACTAACTCATCTAATTCAATGGCTTGTTTATTCTTCCTAAAAGTAAATATATCTTATACTATAATACGAGGAATGGTTGTCAAGTAGAAAATCGCCCCAGAATTAATAAACTCCGGTAAACTTGGGGGTCTGGGGTTTTTGGCTACGAGGATTCGATTGGCGCCGGTTTTGAAGCGCTACGGTGGAGCAGTTAGGAGTTACAGATAGGATATTTTCAAACTTTATTAGTTCGCCATTTTGGCTAATAGGTTTCAAGCGGTAACGTGCTGCCATCTATAGCCAATATGGCGAACTAATAAAGTTTCCAGAAGATGATCCGGAACTGATCTCGAAATGGATGATCCATAACCCGTGTGGTGATATGAACCCAAGCGCTCCCTGTATGGTAAGCAAACAAGGAAGAGACCAGTGCAGATGGGGATTTCCAATGGAACATCAAGACATGACATCGCTGATGGACGATGAAAAGCCGAGGTTTAACCGGTTATCTTTTCACCAATGGTTTCACAAATTTTCTTATAGCATGTATTGTTTTGATAAATCACAATTGAAAATTTAAATCTTCGAGTTAGCTTCGATGCCTGTTTTCTCCGAACGGAGCTCGGTCACCCGCTGGTATAATTAAGTTGAGTTTCGTTGAAAAATTAATCTACATCTTTTTACAATTCTGTACGCGGTTTTAGCAATCAAAATTGAAAAACAAATAAATAAAACATCAAAATGATGCATCATCCTGAATGTAAGGAAAAAGCACTATCCGACTGAAAAAAGTTAAAATTGAATCATTTTAGTTATCATCTCATAAAAAAGTCCTTCCCAAACAGCTCCTCATTCTACAATATGTACTCATTATTTATAAAAAAAGATTTTTTTTTTTTTTTTTTTTTTTTTTTTTTTTACGGAACAAAGACTAAAATTCATGATTTCTCCAGAATTTTTTTGTATATTCAAAAGAGGTTCTCATATTCATTTGCATGTGCCCTTTTCCTGAGACTTATTTGTAAATCCAGCTCAATCTATATCAAACATACAGGATAGTTCACTATGCAATACAAGAGCGTAGACGTGAATGATTTCGTGAACGAAACCAGGAGTCAAGGATATGAAAACGCATTCAGACTTACATTTGAAATAATTATGATTGGAATTAAATTTAACTATTCCTTTGCTGTTCATTGAGGGACTTGTCTGCTTAGGTTCATTGGGACTATATATAATTGCAAAAAATAGAATAAGGCTCAATTTTTAAGCTGATAATCTTTCAGTTTTCTGAACTGGTGCTCTGCAGAAATTATAATTATGGACTGCTTTGAAATATCTTAGTTTTAGCTTAAAAACATCGGCAAAGTTAAATCAACTCTCCCATATTAGAGTCTCAGCAAAATTTTTTGTTTTCAGGTAGGTAAGTCTATAAAGAAATTCAATTTTGAAGATAAAAGCTGATATCTGAATTAGATCTTATTCTACTGTTATTTTAGAAGAGATATTTTTTCTGGTACATTACTATTTTTCTTTTAAATCTAAAGAATTTTAAATATTATAAAAAGATTTGGCAATGGATTAAGTTTTAGGGTTCTAGTGCATGATTATAATACCTGTAAAGTTGCTACTCTTTAGTAATTTGGCATATGATGGACTATAAAAACTAAAGAATTTAATTCAGAATTCGAATTCAATAAAGATACATTCTTGACAGATTTCAATGTGATTGGTCTTCATTTTTATTAAATGATAATTTTTTTAAGGAAAATCCCAGTACAATCAGTCAGGCAATAAATTGATCATAATACAAAACAACAGATACATAGTGCATTTTAGTTGTAATTGGATAACTATTATTTACTCTAAACTTATTAAATACGCTTACGAATATATATGCATTTAGACACATATGTAATGGAAGCTATATAAGCCAGATAACTTCCTCAAGATTGAGTGATCACTAAAGTCTTGTAGTCCTGTTATTTGGCGACGAACTTTGAGATAGCGAGTTCGGGACTAGATATCTCCAAATAGCAATTAGCTATCACCAATAGTAACATTGGCGATCTAGAATAATGAAAATAAAAATACAAACGCAACCTTCGTGCAGTTATTGTGGCGCCCTCTACCGAATAAAAAAATAAAAAAGGTGATATATAATCAGCCAATGAAATTAATCAAGCTGACAAATAATCAGTTAATGAAATCAATCAATCTGACAAATAATCAGCCAATGAAATTAGTTAAACTGATAAATCATCAGCTAATAAGGAAATGAAGCTGATGAATAATCAGCCAAACAAACAAACAAAAAATGGGTGAGACGCCTTAAAAACTCAACAACCAATAAAATCACTACTGATCAGCAACAAATTATCGTTCGTCTCACCTCTTACTGGATGAGGATTATGTCTTGAGGAAGCTTTATAAGCCAGAAAGCATCCTCAAAACATACTCCTCATCCTTCCCTAACTTTTAGTGTGGAAGGAGCGTTAATTAGGAATCTTAGTTTTTGGATCTCCTCTAAATCCGAGAGTTATTCAGTCAATGACTTTAAATAGTCGTTGACTATTTAATAGTCATCTCTAATTAGTAAGAGAGTAAGTTTTTATCTTTAATGAGGAACATATTTTAGTAAGGAAAGGGATACATTCTGACAAATGGTCGACTCGATTGAAGAGGCCTCAAATTTTTTCTCCATTGTGCCTCCTAAGCAAATTAGCCTGATCGGAATACAAACGACATTGGCTGGATCAAGTTGGATAGCAGTTTCGCGATTGATTTACTTTTACGACACGCTAGAAATGGATGCATGGGAAGTTTGGTCAATATTCCTCTTTTTATGTTTGAAAGGAGACGAATTAAAGCACTCTTTTTGCAAACAGAGAAAAAGTAAAGAGGTCATTCAGGAAAGAATGTCACGTTAGTTAAGAGTTGTCGTTTCAGGTCATGTAGAGGATAACTAATAGACATGTTTTTACCGAATGAAATGGAGTTTTGAGAATTCGATTAGGATGGACACGATTGAAGATAATATGTGTGTTTTATCTGGCGAATATATCGCTCACTAATAACATTTTTTCATTTACAGGGATTGTAGTATTATTTATAAGAGAGTTTCCTCTATAGCAATTATATATTACTTTATAAAAAAATTCAACATATTAATTATTATTTTGAGTTTTAGAAAGGACATTTTACATGTATTTTACTTGCATTGCTTTGAAAATCTTCTTCCTTCTATGAAGACGATTTATTTTATATGTTTTTTGAGAAAAAAATAGCTGTAAAAGTAGGTAAAGCTTTGAGCTATGAAAATATGAATTTCGGTACTTTAAAAGCCCACTGATAGTTATCTGTTAGGGATTTAAGCCGAGTGAGTGACTCTCGTTTTTTCAGAAGCGATAAGTACGGCCAAGAGAACCACTTGGCTATTTCATCAAACAAATGCACAAATCCTTTTTACAGGGGGGGATTCACGCACCTCACAGATAGAATACAGAAGAAGAACAGCTCCCTATGCAAGGACGCCGGTGAATTATGCAAGTATATTTTATTTCAACTTTAGTTTTCACTTTTTCTTTTTATTATATCTATTAGTTATTATGGAGCTCCTGGAGACAGAATTTCACTCGGTATTTTTTTTTTGTAAAATCTTGTTTTTTTGGAAAAAGAATATTTAGATACGAATAACATAATGATTACATATGAATATTTTTCTATTTTATCTACACATGTGCTTTTATCGAAAAAAATCATGAATGCACTTAATTTAAGATGATATTTGAATTGGTTAACTCAATACCGATATATTGGTTACATTGTTGCTGTGGGTTGCGAGTCGATTGATTTGTATTCGGACGATATCATATTGAGCAATCTCGCAAAATGTTGAGGATCAGCAAGTTTCACCCAAAGGCATAAATGCAAGTACTGCAAATATTTGAGATAGCACTAAATGACACTATCAGCATGAAAGCAGATGGAAAAAGGCTGTAATAATCATGATTAAAAAATGTTTCTTTTGTGTAAAGTCTCTTTTTTTTTTTTTTTTGGAAAAGGCACGTATATAAATAAACGTAAAAAGAAAACTTTGTCTAGATATGAAATTTGGACGAAATCGCTAATGTATGTATGTATGTGTGTGTGTGTGTGTATGTATGTATATATGTATGTATTATGTAATTTAATCAGCTTTAGGGTAACCAGTCATATAGGCTTCAAATTTTAAATAACATTTAGTAAAATTTTAGCTTTTTCCCCAGTAGCTTCCGAAAATACAAATAATTTTGCTCCATCTTAGTTTTCAAAAAATTATCTTTTCAACAATATCAATGATTTTATGGTATAAATATATTTTCTATGTTTAATCAGCTTTGAAAGAAAATATTTTAATCGCATTTTCTAACATTAAACTTGAGAATTCTGAACGAATATTAAACGAATCACGAGTTACGATAAATAGTTTCTTTCATTACCATTTTGAACGAGCATCAAGCTTTAAATTTCTAAAAGAGTCCACAAATCTAATATATAAACATGAATAGCTGTTTGTAGAATAGAATAATAAAAATAGAATAAATGCTATTTATTTTTCTCCTTTCTATATCATTCAATTTCAATGAATGCATTTGTTGCTGATAAGAAAATAAATATCATTCTTCCTATCACTTTTAATAAAACAAAATAAATATTTCGAATTCTAAACGATGTTGCCAAGATTGTTTCTTCTGCGGCAACAACGCGCTGGATACCAGCCAGTCCTTTATAAATGAGACAATTTAATAAAATCATTTCATCCCAAATTAGAGAAGGTTTCTATTTACAAAAGTATGAATTTTCAAATTGATCTTGAAACCTTACAACCTTAAATAGCACCGATATACGTTTCGCTTATTTTAGTGATTCCAATCTTTAATTATCGAAATTTCTCCATTACCTTACTAGACAAATTCCATGTTTCCTTTTCAGCTTCGTTCATCAGATCAGAACAGGAACATCAAATCAAATATTTCATATGAGAGATGATAAAACATTTATCCTTTAAGATTTGGCATCAAAATGTTTAGAGAATCGCAAAGTTGTATTTCTAGATTTAGCCTCGTTCCAGAGTGACAGTAACATTTTCGCCAATAGTTATTTTGAGTTCAAGAGTGAACACATTAATTTCTTTTCTTTTCTTTATATTTTTATTGTTGCATTAGAAATAAAAGTAAGCAAGTAAAACATTTCAAATTATATAAAAAAAGTATTTAAAAATGAAATTATGCGTTCAAAAGATGATTCTTTTTAATCAGACATTGAAAACTTTTTTTTTGTTTACCGTCTCTACAATTAAATTTCAAATCATTTAAAGTGAATTTCAAAAACCTCTACTAGATTTTTTATATCCAAATAATTAGCTCACTGAAGCTAAATCCTAAAAAACAAATAATCATTGCAGACAAAAACATCTCCATTGATTGAGTACATTTGATGAAATTGTATTGATTGCTTACTTTTATAAAATTTCAAAAACATCTTTCTCAAAATACTTTGTAGGACAATGTGACCAAATTGGATTTGCCTTTAATCACTGCCGAGGTTAATTTCTGAAAACGGATAAAATTACTCGAAAGCTTCCGAAAAAGTAGCTTGCTTCCACAGGAAAGATTTGTTCCTAATCTTTCGGCAATGATGTGATATTAGGTACTAAGCCGAACACAGACTCTCCAAGCGACCGTCATTAGAATATCAACTTCTAAATCCTATTACTCGTGCTCCAGTTACCAAAGACTTAACTACCTTTTCTCGAAGTTGATATCCATAAAGTGGTTTTTAAAAAATAAAATAAATTGTAAAGGCGAAGAGAGCTTTTACCGTGCCGATATTTCCCCAAATAATTTGACACTAAATAGCCCCAAATCTTTCCGTAAATTATTTAAATGACACAGCGATGAAGATTTGGAAATGCAGAGTAAAAGATCGGCAACGGCAAAGTACATGATTTCGGTACTTTGGTAATTTGATTTAAAAGTTTGGCGTCGTTTTAAAATGAGGAATAGCTCGGAGATATAATCCTTTTGCCGTTCATCCATATAAATGGCTCCATTTTACTCGAAATAATTGTCCCATTTTGTGCTCATGGAATTTATTTATAATATAAGAGAAAGTGAAATTTCAAGCTCTGATTTATTAATAACTGCCTCGGATTCTTTAAATAGTCTTCTAACATGTTGGGCATAAATGAAGTTATAAATATCAGAAGCGTTTAAGTTCCAGAGCTGAGAATAACAAGGAATCAGTATTACATTTTCTGTTGGAATGCTCCATGATAAAATTCCTAATTGATCATAGAGATTCAAATAGATTAATCCTATCAATAGATTAACTTGCAATATTTTAATACTCCTCGCATTTTATTCATATTAAAGCCCCCTCCTCTAGCTTCAAATATGTATAATTCCTTAGAATTTTAAAACTCAAATTTTACTTTATCATGTTCTATAATTCATTTTTATTATACTCTAAATATTTTCATTCTAGTTTTTACTATTTTTTTGTGATACAAAGGGTACTCAAATGGAAAGGTACGGAAGTATCCTGTGGATATAAATGAAGACTAAATTCAAAGTATACACCTTAGACCTGAGAACAATGATCACATTGATTAACGAGCGGAAGGACTTCTTGTTCCCTGAATCCCTGTGGCTGCGACGAGACCCAAGCTTTCACAGCGTCCTTCAGCTTGCCGTCCAAGGTCCGCTAGTTGTTAAATTCCTTGAACACAGAAGATCCATCAACATCGTGGATTACTGTGAGATACTCCAATGACTAGGTAGGTCCATCAAGAACAAAAGACTGGGGTTACTCTCGAAGGGTATGGTTCAGCTTCATCATAACGTGAGTCCATACGTCTCCAGGTCGCTAGCAAAACTGGCCAAGTTCAAGTGGGCGCCTCTCAACAATCCATCCTACAGCCCGGACATGCCGAATTGTGATTTTCATGTGTTTGGTCTCTTGAAAGGACGTTCGAGAAGGAAGCACTTCAACTCAAACTGCGAACTCAAGGACGCTGTGAAGAACTGGGATCGTTATGCTCAGGTCTATGGTGTGTATTTAAGTAAAGTTTCCATTTAAAACCACAGTGTTGTTTCGTACCTTTTCATTTAATATCCCTTGTGTGTATTCACATTATGTCATTTCTTTCTTTCCAATTGATTGTAACGTAATTTTTTTATTTTTTCCCTTTTTAAAAAAGTTTGCATACATCTATACCAAACCGAAAAAAAGCCGTATGAGTTCTAGAAATGGAGGTGTCGTGTGATGTTAAGTGTTAAAAAGGAATGAATCCTTCTTTTTTTCAGTGTTTTTCTGTTCTCTTTCAAATCATTTAAAAGACCGCCAGGCAATTTTTACTGTTTTATGTTTAAAAATTTATAAAATTTTGCTAGTTTTAGATGTAATTTGATCTTTGATTATTGTGGATATTTTCTTCCTCTTTTCAATGCTGTTTTCTTCAGGAACTGTGTGAGAACTACTCAAAATCTTAAGTTACGAAACTTCTACCGACTTTTCAAATTCTATTGAGATAAACCTTGTAAATGTGTCCATCTGACTTAATGAAGTCTTTAGTGACGGGCAAAAAATATCTGAAGTATTATTATTCTGATCTAATCGATTATTATACAGACAGAAAAGAAAAAGCAAAGGGAAATGAAAATAGCAAGAAAGCGAAGTAAGCAAAAGTGTCGGTCCGTCTGAAATCGGTAATTATTGTTAGTCAAATTACTTTTATGGCTGGGCTTTTAATTACACTTGATTTATCTTTTTTGCAAATTATATCGGAACATTTGGAGCTTTGGAAACGATTAAATCTCTGTTGTTTATTATTTCAATTCATTTGTTATTTAAACTTTTTTTTCCTTTATTATATCTATGCAAAACTGTCTTAGGTTTCGGCGACTTGTATTCAAACATTTAGATTTCTATTGATGTTTAAATTTATTTAATGTCTTAATTGGATGATTCTTCGATTGACTAAAATTATTATCTTTTAAAACATATTTTTATTGGAAAGTATTTAAAGGGTTAGAAATTAGCTAATGGATCACGATTAGAACAAAACCCTGTATATTTTTACTAGAAATGGTATCAAAAATTACAAACTGACTAATTTTCAAATTTAAGGTGCAAGTTTAACGCCAATCATGAAGATTCGTATCAGATATGAAACCATATCTTTTAAGAGGTTGTCTGTATATTCGCTTTCGTGAAAATGATTCAAAAACTTAACGAAGGTGAATGGAATTTGGTTCACAGTTTGGATATTTAAAGAGCAGATTCTTATAAAATTTTGAGCAAGTATCTATTTAAAAGCTGGTTGTCTATGATTTCTTCTTTTTCTAGTATTTAAAGGCGATAACTCAAAAATGCAGTGATTTAAATAGTAGATGAAATTTGATATGTGATTTTGAAGATAACAAATCTGTTTTTCTGATTAACATTATTTAAATATTTTTTTTGTTAAAACATTTATTTCTGAAATTTTTTTCCGACAACTTATAAACCAAATTTTCACTTAAAAAATGAAATTAAGTTAATGAACTATTTTTTTAATAAAGGGTTTATTTGTTTGAAAATTTTCACATTTTCATATTTTTGTGCTTTCTAGTAGCTTTTGGTGATTAGTTTATTCGCCAAAATAATTTATTTTTTATATTGTTAAAATAACCGATTTACCGATTACTCTTTAGCAATTTACCGATTACTCTTTAGGATTAATATGGCATGATTTTTTTTAATTGCCCTTTTATTTTTTACGACATAAAAACATAAATTTAGCTGAATTAATCATTATAAATTACAGTGGGTACAAATTAAAAAGTGCGTATACTATAAAATAAAAGTTTAAGGGGAAATTCCATTTACGGATAATGTTAAAAAAAGCAATTAGTCTTTTCAGTTCTAACGATGAGAAAAAAACGAGATTGAATGTTTTGATGGACGTATTTCAATTTAATAATAACCATAAAAAGTCACAGACTGCCTATTAAATTAATTTCATGAATCTATTAAAATACAAAAATGTACTAGATAGAGTGGAATATTATTGAAAAGTAATGTTCTGTGCCTTAAGATAATGCAAATACCATTTTTGTGAGATAATGATTTTAAAACACATGTTATTTTCCATCATAATGCGAAACCGATTACTCTTTAGCAATTATAAGCCTACTTTCGTGCTCTATTTAACTTTATGTTTGAAGCTATTTCTTGATTTCTTTTACATTTTGTTCGTCAATACATAGAATTTTTGGCGACATAGCCAGCTCTCCGCAGAACATTTCTCATGGCATTTCGCAGCTACATTAATTAAGGAAATGTTGAATTAAGTACAACACTTAAAAGGTTTCATGAGACAATTCGAAATGTCCTTACAGCCATTTATTTATATTTTACTGTTGCCATTCAGTAGTAAGTAATTTCTGTGCCGCTTACATAAGCGTTATATATATATATATATATATATATATATATATACACACACACACAGAGAGAGAGAGAGAGAGACTACTGGTCAAAAGTGTTGCAATTTTGAGAAATTTCACGTTTTTTTTCATGAATAAGCTCACCAAAAGTAATATTTTTCATTTAAATTATTATTTTCATGTCAATATGTTAAATTAATCTAAAAGCAAGATATAATCCAGTTTATTGAACTAAAAAATAATTACCAAAGGAATAAAATGCAAACAAAATGTACGGGTTGTCAATATCGGAAACCATTTTGGTGCCCTGGAATAAAGTTATTTGATTCTTTAAAGTTATTTTAATCAGAAAGGATAATAAGAGTATAAGAGTCAAAGTTAACTGACAAGCATTTAATATTTGTTTGGGCAGCCTCTGGCTTCGACCCCAATAGCCACTCTATTAAGCACGAAATCTATCTGCTAGAGGTGAAAACCAGTTTCAAAAAATCTTTAAACGCTATGAATCAGCTGGCGCTTCAAACCAGCTGAGAAATATAAAGTTTAATAATAGATTTTTACCGACTATACCGTCGTCTTTCTACATGTAATTGGCACTATTTCTAAATTTGAAAGTCAAATAAATTTGCAATTATTGCAATATTTAATTACAATAATAAGATTTCTTTTATTTTTAGAATAAAATTCAATATTTATAGTCTGCCAAATCAATGCAATTTTCTAATCTTTAGTATTTCAAACCTAAAATTTCAAGAAAGTTTTAAGCAAAGCTTGAAAGTTTATGCACCTTATACCTTACATTATCTAAGCAAATATTAAATGAACAAACAAAAAAACCCAGAAAAATAAAAAACATAAAAAAAGGAAGAGTAGATTTTAATATCATGTCAGAAATTTCGTTGAAAAGACAAAATAAGATTTTACACAAAAAAAGGGCAATCATCTATATTGAATTTTTGTACGAAGTTTGACTGCAATATAAGTTTGGTAGTTTGCCTTTGGATAGAGGTAATATAGAAAAGAATTTGTTTTCTCAATTTCATTTTGTATCCGGATTTTTTTGCTCCCACCTTTGACATCGCCGGTATATCTCATACCATAGAGTATGTCTTTTTTACAAAAATGAGTCTCTATATTTCACTCACTTTCTTTTTTTCTTCTTCAACAGGATTGTATTTTTTTCTAATAATAAAAAATAACCCTATATTTTTTGCCAAAGTTGAGTACGGAAGTTCAATTTAAAGTTTTTAAAAAGAACAAAGATGGCAAATCCTTCAAAATTTAAATAATTTGTTTCTTATATAAAATAAGATTTTCTAAATAGAAATAAATTTTTGAGAATGAATAATTTTTAAAAGCAGAATTACAGATTTTTAAAATCAATTTTAAATAACGGGAAATTATGCAAAGGAATATTCTTTTTTAAAAAATTAGTAATGCTTTCAATAAAAATAATAATTTTGCGGTTAATTTTTTGTGAATTTTAATTCTATTTTACTGAATTAATTCTTTTTATAATCTTATTTTACTTAAACATTTCGATTCAATCTTCATTTCAGAAAAAAAAATAGTTATTATTGGAATACATATCTCGATTTTATGTTCCATATTGTGCTAAATTTTTTATAAATGAATAATTTAATATCACAGATTATTCTTCTTATCCTATGCATGTCTGTTGTAATCTTTATAGAAGAGACGAAAAAAAATCACTATTACTCCGTAAAGTTATTGTGTTTTCGAATGAAAACATTCTCGTGTTTATTTTATACATGGTATTGTTTCCTGCTTATCCTACTCAATGCGTATCAAATTGAGAAGTCACTACACCAGTGCTATAGAATATATGAGGATAGAAAAGACTATCGAGAGATATTCAAATATTCGAGAATGGAACATGAAGAAACACAATCAGACTGACATTTGAGACAAACAGGAAACATTCAGCCACAATTAAAAGATAGGCATCTCAAATGTACGAATAAGTATATTGTATAGCAATTAAATATAAAATTTAGAACTTAGCTTATTTTCCAAGTTGATAAGTTTTCAGTTACTGGGCTGCTCTCGGATAAAATTATGAATCAAGGGCATCTTAATTGGGGTTACTTAAATTCAATCGAAGTTATTCCATAACATCTCGGATTACGACTATTGATTTCAAGTCATATTAAAGCAACTACTCACAGCGAAGAAGTTTCTTTGTTGAATTAAAAATTAAATTCCGTACAGAAATGGAAGCACTTGATTTCTGTAAATCAAGAGAGATTTATTCATTTGAAATCTTTATTTTCCGTTATTTTCGAGCATATATTTTCACATAATTATGAATATATAATTATCTCTCTCTTAAGAATTTTATCAGCAAAAACAAAAATCAGTTGTAATTTATTTAAGTTTAAAAGATCTTTGGTGTATACGTTGTGATTTACATAATTGTTAAAAATTACTTGTTTATTCTTAGGGGGTGGGCCTTATTTGGCGATTTTCATGTTACAATATAATCGCCAACAAAATGGGTTGACATAGCGATTTTAAGATTATATTAAGATCACCAAGTTCCATTATGCATCAGATTTCATGATATTGATCGGTTCTGTTGGAATTATTTTGAAGATTTATTGCAGGGGCCGAAAAAATAAACACTTATCATTTAAAGGTCCGTTTCTTGTCTTATTTTTTTAAATTATAAGACGGCAAGTTTACTGTATTAGCTTAGAAGAATGTGAAAAATTTCAATAAAATTATATCTGAGTAATCTTCTCTGTAAGAAAGATACTACATTAAAATCCAAACCAACATATTTTTAAAGAGCAATATCTACAACAAAAGTAGTAGAAAAACGTTAATTAACCCAATTATCTTATATTCACCGATATAAAAGGTCCACAATAAAATGTTCACAGTCACCGCATAAAAACTACCTAGACAGTATAAAGCATGCATTCAAATATGCAGCCAACATAAAGCATTCATTTCTAATCAACTGATATAATATGTAACTTTTGGTTAAATTAACGTTCTGTTAAGCATTTAATTATTCACCAATTTTCGTCAATTTACCCTGTCTCTTGCAGACGTCTACCAATTATTTTTATATAAAAAATCTTATTTCCGTTGATATTAAATCTCTTTCCTCTTAGATAACCAGAATAATTGGCGTGCCTGTTATAATTATTGGAGATAATTATAGATAATAACTGGTTGTGGGAAGTGAAGTGTTACTATACTTTCCTTGGCAAAATTCGTATATACTTTTAGAAAAGCATGGGCAATAAATTGCTTATAAAATAAACCTGAATAATATTTTTCCTTGCTCTTTGAAGATTTACAAAAAAAATTTATACATATTTTTTCTTTTATCCAGATAAATAGTACAGACCGGGGCTAGTTGGCAACTGGGGCAAGTTGGGATTTTGCTTATAGTGCATGGAAAAACAGGAATAGGATGTATGACTTTATACGCTCAGAAGTGTTCAATCAGTTTCATTTAGATGTGTAGACACTAGAAGTCGAATAGTTATTTTTTGCTTCGAAAAGAAAACATTACTCCTCGCTTGATTTTCTTCAAAAATATGCAATATTAGTAATAAAAATTCTCTAATGTTACATTTAGAATTTTGATATTCATGAACGTATTTGAGAGAAAGCATATTTTAATTTATTTAATACTTCTGAATGAAAATCAAAATGGCATGACAGGGCATACCGGTATCAAACCAAACGTGGCAGGCTGGCGTCAAGCCTTTAACGATGTAGATAATTTGTTTATATAATATTGTTTTCCAGATCCATGGTTAAAAACAGAAAAAGGACAACAAACCGAGCTTCGATCCCCCGGGTCGTTATTGTGGAAGCAGTAAAAGCGATATTGCCTAAAGGATTGCCGTAATCAAAGGTTGCTGAAAAGTATGGGATACTTGTGCGTTCCCTAAAACGCTACTGCCAAAAAACTTCAAACAAAGGAAGGGTTGATTATCCTTTGACTTCTTTCAGCTATCTGGAAAACCCAAAAATTTTTCAGCATTCAGGAGGAAGCAGATCTCGCAGAATATGAAAAAAGAGCGTCCGATGTTTATTTTGGTCCGAAAGACGTAGGGAAATTTTGCGTATAAGTCTGCTTTTTCATTAAAAGGGAAAATGCTTGTTTCTCAGGAAGATAATCAACAAGCAGGCGAGGACTGATTCAGCACATTTTTAAAAATTAACTCTTCTTTATTCATTAGGAGTGTGTATGACCGGTTAAAAAAATACATGGACAGTGCATGCGATTCCTGGTATAGAAAAAATCCTGGAAAAATAATGAAGATTTACTATATTCCAGGTATCATAGTGACCCACTGGCTACCACGGAGAGCAATATAACAGCAGGTTTTGCAGCCACTGGAATAAATACACTGAATCCAGAGGTATTTCTCGGTTCAGAATTTCTTACAATGTTACGTTACAGACCATCCTCAAGTCACATCTAATGTATCTCAGAGTGATTCTTCAGCTTTAGATTGCATTTGCTCTAATCTGATTCCTACCGATCCCGATGATATTTCCGAAGAAGAGCAGGAATGAAATGGCACTCAACTACTGCAGGTTTTATTATCTCCTGATCTCGAAGTTTTAATTCCACATACTGTTTCACCGTTGGAAGAACTGTAACTGTTACCAAAGGCTGGTACAACACAAAGAATAAGAGAAGGTCGAAGAAACAGGCAGGTTGCTATTTCGACAGATACCTCGGTGAAGGATACACTTCAAGCCGAAAAACAAGCCGTTAAAAAATTAAAAACAATTATGAAAATCAAGACTAGACAATAAAATAAAGAAAGACCAGAAACAGGAAAGTGGCCAAAGACTAAATATAGAGAAAGAAAACTAAAGAAAACATTGGAATGACAAAGAAACTAAAACATTTTTGCAATGCTAAGTCCATCTGAGTTAGTTGTGCCTTGGTTAAATGACCCTAAATCTGATAAAAAGGTACAATTTTTAGTTAAATTTAATTATTTACATTTTATTTTAATAAAAGTTCGTAGTTAAAAAATATGTATTTTATTCTCCTTTTAAATAAATACCAGTTACCAATACTTAGCACAATTATTTAATTGGACAATTATGATTATAATAGATAGACAATTAATTAGTCTGCAATAAATGGACAACTAGACAACTATTGTTTACCTTAATGATATAACTTATCCATTCCATTTAGAGACCTATTTTCCAACTTTCGATTAGGATATCATATAAGAGTTGCTCCCAACTTTTGAATCTCTTCTATAGCCTGTTTCAAGAGTTATTCAATCTATAACTGTTTAATGAGGAATATATTTTACCTAGGAGGCTCATATATTCTGACTAACGATCAGTTAGATTGAAGTGGTCTGAGATTTTTCTACTGTACCTTCCAAGTAAATTATCCAACCTAAAGTATAAACGAAATTGGATGGATCAAGTTGGATAGCTCTTTCGCATTTCAGATGATTTTACGATACGTTGAAAATGAATGAATCGAAATTCAGGTCGATATTCTTTTTTTTTAATGTTTGAAGGTAGACGAATTAAAACATTCTTTCAGCATATAGAGAAAAAGTAACGAAATCATTCCAGAAAAAAATGTCACATTAGTTAAGAGTTATCGGTTTGGACCATTATATGACGTTACAACCAACATACATGTTTTTATTTTGTGGAATGGATTTTTCTGAATCGATTTTGGGCGACGCGCCATATTTTTTTTTTTTTTTGTCTAGTATATCAGGAAAAAAAATCCCTAACTAGTATCTTTTTCTTTTGAATTCTCATTTATATGGTTTGTATGTTGCTTTCTAACAAAATTGATTGGGTTAATTGCTACTTTGTATTCAATGAAAGCGAGTTAAAATATTTTTTGTTTACCTAAAAAAAACTTTAATTGAAAGTTTGTTTCCTTTTGTGCAAATGATTTTTGTTAGAAAAATACAGTTCAAGGAGAATAGGCATATAAAAACGCCATTGATGAAGTTTTGAAATACGTCTCTTACATTTAATTGATTGGTTCAACATTTTTCTCTTTTTCTTTATCTATAAATTATTGTGCATTTACGTGAAAAAGAAAAGCAACAACATTCTAGAGATTGCTTTTAAGGATTTTAAAGAATTTAGTTTGAATTTTTAAAAAAAGAATCGGATTTTAAAAGATTTTTTTCTACTACGCTCAACAATTTTATACTCCTTTGATACTATCTCTAGAAAAATTTGGATTTTTTTTTAATATATGGTTGTTAAAGATTACTTTTCCACTCAAGAAATTAAAAATCTTGAACGTTTTGAGATGCCATTTATTTTTAATTTCTTTTATACGTAGTTTACAAAGAGATAATCATAAAAGCATTCGAACTTGAGATATTGATGAAGCTCCCAGCTAAGAGCATCTGAATTAAAAATTATGACATTATACTCGTACACTTATTTGTCCTTCATTGAACAAAATAACTCCAAGATTTAAGGTAAAAGAATGAAGTTTGATATATGGACTTAACATTCTATTTTAATCGAAATCCACTAAGAAAAAAGCTTAATTTGTGGTCGTTCGTAGAGAAATTAAATCGGTAATTTCGAAATATAAAGAGCTAGATAGATATTTGGTACATAATTTTAGAATAAAAAAATGTAAATTCTTATAAAAGTTGAATAATATCTTTCAGAAATTTAAATGTTTATAGATCTGCAATTTCGCATAGAAGTAACGTAATAACTCAAAAATGCAATAATTTACACAAATTCATTTTAGTGTAAGATCTAAGGACTATAATTATATATAAACGCCAAAATTTGTGTTCAATCGGTGGAAAAAAGCCAGTTCAAAATATAAATTTGATTTTCAGGTAGATATATATGAACTGTATGCCAGGAATTAACTGTTAAAGTTGTGCAAAAATATAAAATTTACGTCAAAGATCAATATTTTTCAACTGTTTATCTCCAATGACATGCAACGTATTCGCCGTCTTACATGAAGTCCACAATTTTTCACGGGTCTTCCCATTTTTATTGGGCTGCGGAGCCTGATGGTAAGGTCTCGGTTTCGGAACCAGAGGGGCAGGTTCGAGGTCCGATTTCACGGAAGAACCACCGTGTGAGCGGGTCTGGTGCACGTTAAATTCGTCGTGGCCAAATGTCCTCTCTCTGGTGTGGGGTAGAAGTTTGGAGAGGGGTCCAGCTCAGGTATGGTCTTCGTCATCTCACCGTTGTTCAAAATTACGAGGACCGTCCCAAAATATCCATAGTCTTGCTTCAAAACGGGTCTTTGATATAACTAAACAAAACAACATTTTTATTGGAGAGGACGCTTGGAAATTTTGAAAATAACAATTTCTATGATTTTCTTGATTATGTGATTTTTTTGCTGATTTTTCGGAACATTTTGGCGAACAACGCTCAATTAAAAAAATGAACTATGCTCAAATTCTTATCATTATATCTTTTTTTTCTGTTTACATATTAAAAAAAATCTGGAGTACTTAAATAATAGAAAGGAATTCTTGTAACAAATTGTATTACTCTACTTTTATGCTGAAATCTACTATGCCTTTTTCATAAGAAAATCAGAAAATAAAGTAAAAATTTTGAAAAAATTAATTAAAAAAAAACTATTTTGGGTTTTTAGATGCATTATCAATTATAAACACTATAAATACAAAAACATTATTTTACAATATAATGTATTTTGAGAAATAGGAAAATTTGTGGTAAATTTTAGTGAAATTTAACTAAAACGATTAATATTTTATACAAAACTGTAATGCAACAATCCCATTTTTCTTTGTAGATAAATTATAGAATATCATGAGGAATGAAATGAACCAAACTCTAAGAAACATTTTAAGATGCAAAGAAGTTATGGGTAAATATATACATATATATGCATTTTTTTCATAAATTCGCAACTTAATTTTTATAAAAACGCCTATAAATGAAAAAGTTTTACACCAAAAATAATACTTTTGGTTCATTTCATTGCCTATATTATTTGAAACATACGCTGAAATTTTTAAGTAAATACCTCTATTAGTTTTTGGGATATCATGTTAATAGTGGATAATTTTTATGAAAGTTAAAATTGAAGTTAAAAACAAATTTTAGCTAAAAAATAAACTTTACTTAAAATTCCTCTGGATAATAGGTTAGACCTACCTTTTCTAAAAAAACCCAAACTGTTTTGGAAAGAGAAAAGCCTGAATTACAAGAAATAACACTTAAAAAAAAATCCCATATGTGGTCGAATACCATTGTTTTTAACGTAGTCGGATACCTTAAAAATAGATTAATGAAAATACCTCAAGATGTTAAAGAAAAGGAACAGTCGCATTTATTATATAGATTTTGCGCGAACCATGGTGCCATTAAGAAAGTCTAAAGCTGAAAAAAGCAGAATAGGTGCAAAACAATAAAAATATTACTACTTAAATTTCTATCTGAATTGAAGGTTAAAAAATTCTTTACATGTTCTTAATTTTATCATGCATATCAAGTTATGTACAACATTTTAGCTGAAATCAAACACAACTGAGGTTGTAGGCAGATCTTGCTACCTACAACCTCAAATTTTCTGCCAAGAGTGGCTAGTATAAGAAAAAACTTTATAATTCATTAATTAAAAATCTGTTTTGTTTTGTTAAGTTGACTATGCATCGCATTTGATATTTAGATAATTGAAAATAATATACTTTTATCAAGATGACTATAAATCTGATATTGTAAACTTAATGTAAAAAAAAATCAAAATTCTAATTTATCTCCAGTTTTGTTTTGTGAACTAAACGATATTGCTAACCTAGAGATCACAAAGCCATGATACCGAATATATTCATTAGGATCTTATTTTATTTATGAAAAGGAAAATATACATAATTAAAGAATTTTTGAATCTATCTTTTTATTTTTACCAATATATGGATTTAATTTGGTTCTTCATTAAAATTTCCATAAAAGACAAATT
>JAPMOQ010005572.1:4064386-4091241 GCA_026543055.1 Argiope trifasciata
TAAAATTTCCATAAAAGACAAATTAAGTTCGTTTTTAAATACTTTTAACTTTTATATTACATTTCTATTTATCCCGTTTTGAATTTTTTTTCCTCAAATTCTATAACTTTTAACACCTTTATTACAAGAAGCAAATAAACCATTTAAACTTTCAAATATTGATTCTCTAGCCTTAACAACAGAATGAGAAAATCCATCGAAATACGAAATCCGCCTTCGGAGGAAACATTCACAGAAGTAGCATATTGATTTTGATACTAGTTTAGAAAAAGGAATTTCAAAGAAGAAAAAGAAAACGCGTGATTGGTGTTGTTGTCTGGAGGCTCATTTTCGAAAAAGAGACTTTCTCACTTTCTCCTGAGGACACGAACAGCGTTAAAGGTGTAAGAAAAATAAGCTGTATAGGAAATGAAATTGGAAATTCAACTTTTTTCTCTATTTGGTGTATATTTGTATTTACCCTAGGGAATGCAACTATATATTATGTCACAACTATGTTTCTTATTGAATAATCTATATAACTCTGATTGCATTACTTTTTATGTAAGAATTTTCTTTCTTACACTATGTATAAATATTTATGATTTTTGTTCATGCCTATGGTATGATGAATTTTCAGTAAGCAATTCTAAATGACAAAATTAAACTTTTGTAATCATTCTAAATCTTTTATATTGTTCAGTGGTTCTAATTGCTGACGTCCTGGCATAAGGGTATCGTGTCTTACCCGTGATCTGGGCATCCCGGTTTGGGCATGGTTGTTCTTCTGTCAGATGTAGGGGTCGCGGAGGCCTGGTGGTAAGGTCTCGGCTTCGGAATCGGTGGGTTTCAGGTTCGAGGCTCGATTCCACCGAAGATCCGTCGTGTGAAAGTGTCAGGCCAAACGTCCTCCCACTGGTGTGGTGTAGTGTGGAGAGGGGGGGGGCACTTCAGGTGTCGTCCTCGTCATCTGACCGTGGTTCAAAATTACGAGGTCCGTCCCAAAATAGCCCTCGTGTTGCTTTAAACGGGACGTTAATATAACTAAACTAAACTGTCAGATGTATGAATGTGCCCCCTGTAAAAAGGGGCTGTGCAAGCAAATGTGTGTGTGTGTCATCTTCATTTGAGCTAGAAGTCAGACTTCTGTCCTCCGGGTGCCCAGGGGTCTTTACCCTCAGAAGCTACTGCACCCCCTTTCCATAGAAACACGGACACGACTTCATCATCATCATCAGTGGTTCGAATTACCTATGATCTAATATCCAAAATCTTTTTTCTAACAATTCTGTCAAAGATATCATTAAATACAGAATCACATTTATTGATGGACATGTAAATTTACACGCTTACAAAGATATTTGCCTTTACAATTCTAATTAGACGTTACAAAATATGAACTATCTAAGAATAAATAAACGAAGTATGTTTTTCAAAGTTTTAGAAAAATTGTGCATGCTCTGGTTTCTATGACAACACGGTTGGAAAGAGAAAAGGCGTCTTTAAAACGGAAATTTTTTAATTCTAATGATAAACTGGTGGTTTAGGATCAAAAGTCCGCACTGTATCTTCATCATATAGAAATATCCAAGTATTTTGCTTCCATTCTTTTGAAACAATGTGAAAACGGGTGCTTTAAATTCTAATTTGGAAGGTTGTATAGGTAACTGGAGCAAAATTTTGGCTATGGAAGGTAATTGTTTGAAATATTTAATTGAACTCTGAGAAATAGTGGTCTATTGATAGAATGAAAACATTACAGATATTAATTTCGATTTGTCGGTATGAGCATTAAAATAGCGTCACATAGGGAAATTTATTTGCATACTAGAATTTAAACATCAAAACCATAAATCACAGATTTTAGAGTATGAAAAGCCCTAAAATAGTTTTGGAAATCGCAAAACAGTTTTTCAAATCAATAAACAGATTTTCGCAATTAATGAAATACGTATAATTTTATGAATAATTAAGTAGTCTAATATAATAATAATATAATTATATAGCATGAATTACCGATATTTTCAGATCTCAAGAATAGATGTTTTCGCCTCATGTGCTTTGCTAAGGGGTGCAGAGGCCGAACGTTGGTCAAACAGCGATAATTTTGATTTTCTCAAAATGCATATGGGTCGTGGTGGCCTGGTGGTAAGGTTATGGAGGCGGAGGGGGATGTTTCAGGTTTGAGACTCGATTCCTCCGAAGAATTGTCGTGTAAGTGGTCTAGTGAACGCTACAGTGGTCGTGGCCAAATGTGTAGTATTGAAGCTTGAAGAAGGAGAGTAAGCTCTGCTGTTGTCCTCGCCCTCTGACTACGGTTCAAAATTACAAGGTCAATCAAGAAATTGTCTTAATGTTGTTTTGAAACGGGATGTTAATATAACTAAACTAAACAAACTCATAGTGTGTTTATAATTATTAAACATTCCGAATGGAAAATATCATGATATCATATTGCAATTAAATCGTAATTGTATTAATAATCAATATTCTAGTTACTTGCCACCTTTCTGGAGCACTGTAATTGTGGGCTCTAATTTTATGTAAACCATGCAGTTTTTAGAGAGATTCATTCTTTAGCTTTGAACAATAGATGAAAATTGGAGGCTATTGGATATTCAATGAAAAATACAAAAAAAATGTTGAATTTCTTTCGAATGCGTAGAAATTTATAAAAAAAGTTGTTTAAATAAATAGGTAAAATTTATAATGAAATATAGACAAATAAAATGGAATCATTTAAAAAAATTAAATCTCTGAATTTTTAAATATTTTAATAACATCTTTCGTACGGTAATATTTTTGGAAATTATCGGTAAAAAAAGACCAAAAGTTCATTTAATTTTTATTTAATTTCTGATATTATTGATGTTTAATAAATGAAACATATTAAAATATAGTTGTTCTTATCCAACATAATCAAAACCTGAAATTAAATTCGATTTGTATTCCAATCGTCTTTTATTAAAAATAAATTCAAAGTTCTCTAAGTCCTCCCACTGGCATGGTAAGGGAGTTTTGAGAGGAGGTGCCAACCAAGGTGTTGTCATCATTATCTGACAGCTATTCAAAATCACGTGGTCTGTCCCGAAATAGCTTTAGTCTTGCTTTAAAAAGGGATGTTATTGTAGCTAAATTAAACTAATATTTCTGAAGAAATGCAAGAATACATTCCTACAATTCCAATAGAATGCAAGTAAACTGTTTTACAGCCAATCGGGTTTCAAGAGTTAGAATAATAATGCTCGTACTACAAATTAATTGAAATAAACAAAATGTTCTGAAGGGTATATTCTCGCTTTCAGTATATAGGATCGAAATTTTGTAACTATATGCGAAGAAGCCAACTATGCAGGAATCTTTCATTAACCTACGCTAACGCACAAACATACACTTTTATTATTAGATTCATGAACTGATCCAGTATTACTAGATGTATCGCTATTGCATTCTGGTTACCTACATGCTCACATCCGGATGTATTATTTTTTATTATCATTACAAACAAAGATAGATATAATATTACCAGAATTATTGTTATTGTATCCTTATTACAACAGATATGTTTTATTAGAAATAAGTTTTACTAGAACTATTGCAATTGTATTCACATTACTACATCATCAAATCCAGGCACGAACTATCTCGCGACCAAAAAACAAGCTTCTTCATTTCAAGTATCTGTTCCTGAATGTTCTTTGATCTAGATAAGAGAAACATTTTTTTTTAAAAAAAACAATCGTTGTATTAACTTTCAAAGTAAAAGAAAATAACTCGGTTCCAGCAATTTCATCTCTCAAATACGTGACTCCATCAACAAGACTGTGACCAAAGAATAGATTCCCTTTCAAGATTTCGAAAACAAACGAAATGTCTTTGTAAGTACACAAAATCATTTTTTTCCTTTTATCGTAGTTAGAGTGAAAAACAAAAGTAATGAAGAATAAAAAAAATCGAATTTGGAATGTTTGTTGACATAGCAAATGTTGGAAACTAGAGAATTCTATCGCCACGATTGTTTGTTCAAAGTGAATTTATAAAATAAAAATTTTAGTTTTTAAGGAAGTTAAGATATCTAACATTTTTTTTGCCGTATCACGTCCGAAATACATTTTCTACAAAGGAAAAATTAATAACCTACAAATCTTACAAAATAATTCCCATTAAAAAGTAGGTTTGCAGGAAAGTTTGAAAGGATTTCTTCTACTAAATCTAAGAAAATTTTTATTTAAAGAAATGGAATTCCTTTTAAGAGAAAGTAAACTTTGAACAAGATTTAGAATCGTTTAGTAATGTTTCTATCTAAAAATAAACCGGCATATATTGGGTCAAGTAAGGAGAGCACATATCCAGGCACAGAAATGTGATTTATGTCAGCATTTATGTAGTTTCGTATCTTTGAGACTTTTTGTGATATAATGCTGGAATTTTGTACTTGAAAATTGAATTTTTGTGACATAAATTGAAATTTTGCACATTTTACTCACTGGGAACATTTTTGTGCGAGGTCCATATAAAAATTTAAATTTTGTATTATTTAAAGCTTAATTTCCTGAAAATTTTAATCGATTTCATAACATTTTGCACCGTTTTTTAAAGCAACTTTGTAATTTACTATATATATCTCTACAGTATATGTATATATGATAGTATAGGATCAGTATACTATATGATCAGTATACAGTATGATAGCTTACAGTATATGATCAATATAAAGCCGCGGTCAAGGTATTTGAGACACCTTGTATATGTTTTATTTGAGCATGATAACTCGGAAAGTTCTTTGAAGTATCATGAGGTGTGAAGTGAGATGAAATTGTTGACGATGAGTGACTTTATTTCCTTATATCAAGAATAAAATTCGGTATGTGAATTTTGCATTAAATTTGAAGATTTCTATCAAGTTTGAGCGAAATTTATTAATTGAAAATATTTTTATTTGATTGTTCGAGTACAAGTGATTTCGAGATATATAATGCAAAGTTGAAATTTGGTATGTATGTTAAAATCTAAAATATTTATTATTTTCCATCAAAATCGAAATTAATTTTATGAATTTCATTATTGCGAAAAGGGAAGGAAAGAAGCAAGGATATTCCGATTAACTGGTTGTCCAAGGAAGAGTGTCAAATTTGGTATGCATGTTAAGATCCAAAATGTTTATTATTTTCCATCAAAACCGAAATTTATTCAATGAATTTCATTATTGAGAAAAGGGAAGAAAAGAAGCAAGAACATTCCAATTAACTGGTTGTCCAAGTAAGAGTGTCAAATTATTGGCCGATATGCACTGCCAAGATCTTATGACATAATCACAAAACATAAGAGCATGAATAATGACTGAATGAGTTCTAAGAGCTTTAATGGACGTAATTTATGAGAGTTTGGAGTTATTGCATTCTTCAGTATTGAGCATAAAATTGACGGAAAACTCTAAATAGATTATGGAGGCATCAGAAACGCACTTTACATCACATTACGATTAAACTGATAAAGATTAATGGCGCAAAGATTAAATTTTGGTGATGCTTCTCACTTCAGGGTGACACCAAAGCTTCAAATTGAATTACCAAACGACCAAAATCCAAGTAAGAAGGTATTGAATAAAAAATCGCTCCATCCCTGAATTTGCATTTCTTTACCTAGCGTCATTTAAACATTTCATGAGAAAATTTTGAGCTGTTTAGTGTCAAATTATTGGCCAAAACTTTAAGAAGCATAAGCTGTTTCCGCAATAAAATTCTTTCTGTCCAGAGAAGCAACTTTAAGCTTTAGGAAAAGGAAGTTAAATTTCATCTAATCATTAATAAAAAGATTTTCGAATTTATATTCAACCAATGGCCTGATTTGCTGTCTCTACTTCACCTTCATTTTGGTTCTGAATATCAAACCATTGCTCAAAGATTAGCGGCTATATAAATATTTTTTCCAAGACTTTGAAAAGAGTGAATCCATTTCGTTCAATTATGAGCGACTGTGATTCGAGACTAATCCAATTGAATTCGAATCTCGTTGAAATATGTGCCTGAAAGATGTTTTAGAAATTTGATTAAAGCAATATACGAAATATTCTTGCATTTTTTCTTTGACTTATAAATGTATTTAAGTTTGCATGGGATGATTGCTTTGGCTTATGAAATTTGTGTCGTATCTTTATTTTACACTGAAATTTGATTGCGGAGAAACGAAATGAGATTCAATTGCTTTAGTGTTTAAATCAAAATAAATAAAAAAAAATTCCTCGTGATTTGGTATTTTGAATTTTTGAAGAATTTAGCATATTTTGAACTTTTGAAGAATTTAACATATTTTGAATGTCTTATGTCTGACGTGGGAAGATTATTTGTCTTTAATCCAGTGAAAGGTAGTTTTTCTTTATAAGGCAACATGGCAGCATTTTAATTATATTTTAGTGCCTTTTAATATTTTGAATTTAATTATAATTTTAATATTTAATTATAATTTTAATATTTTTAATTCCACGCATTCTACACCAATCGCTACACATGCATCTGGTGCATTATACTCAGAACTGGTTCTTGCGCCATTAAAATTCGCAAGGTGGTCTGGTGGTAAGGTCACGGCTTGTTAGCCGTAGGGTTTTAGGTTCGAGACCCAATTACATCGATGAACAGAAATGTAAGAGAATCTGTTGCACATTAAATCCATTGGGACCAAGCATCCTCCCCCTGGTGTGGTGTGGAAGTTTGGAGAGAACGGTGCCAGCTCAGATGTCGTCCTCATCATCTGACCGGGGTTCAGAATTACGAAGTCAGTTTCAAAATAGCCCCATTGTTGCTTTAAAACGGGAAGTTGATAAAACTATGTGTTTAATTGGATTTAAAAAAGCCAATAAAATTTTTATTTCGATGGATTATATTTGTAGGTTGGATCATATATTTAATTAAATGATAATCTCTTCGTTGCCTCTTAGCTTTAGAAAGGAAGAGACCATTTAAAAGATATGAAAAGTTTAAATAGAAGAAGCGAATCATGGTTGATTCTCATTGCAGCTAGTGGTCAAAGTATATGTCGTTTCAAGGTCATTGCATTCCACAAACTGTGGGCTCATCTGTATTTCAGAAAGGTTTAGTTAAAATTATTCATTACCCTATCTTGTAATTGCATTGTTAATAGTACTGGATAAAGATCTACTTTCTCTTCGAATATAGTATCGTCGTATTTAGTAACAAAAATAAATCGGTGATGCAACAACAGAGCTTTAAAAATGTTTCCACTTTATTAAGTAGAAATGACATGAAAATTCTTTCTATAAACCTTATTATTTTATCATCGTTTCATTATTATTAATTTTATTTATCTATTGATGAAAAGAAAAAAAAAATGCGAAATTGTTATTGTACTAATTTTGTAATCAACTTTTATAAGCGCATTTCTTTTTCTCTTTTTAATACGATAGCTGTTGAATATTTTTAAAAAACATCCATGTGTCGTTGACATGGGTTGTAATCACAAAAAGTTCTTTTGAATACTTTTAGAAAAATGAATGGAACGGCAGAATTGTCCATTTTACAAAAACTTCATTCATTGTTGTAGCTTTTACTCAATAAAAACTAATCAAACGTTAATCTTTGCTATGATTGTTGATGTCTTCTAGTGCTATTTTTTTTTTGCAGTTGCTTTCAACATTTAAACATCAAAGAATAAAATCTCCTTCATTATCATCTGAAGAAATTACAGTTTTATATTTAGGCCGATCAATTGATTCTGATGAGAAAACTAATTATCAAATGTTATTATTTTTTTCTTTCAAGACCCGTAGATTTACAGGAAATAATTAAAAGATACAAAAAAAAATTTAAGTGCATAGAGGGGAAAAATCTTTAGACGCTTAGAAAATAATTATAGCTTACAGAAGATTTAGAAGAATAGATTTTTCAGAAGCAAATCTTTATAAAATTTCAAATACAAATAAATAAATATCCCGATAAATGCTTATTTTAATAAGAACTATAAAAAAATAAATGGTTGCTGTTAATATGGTGAAATATTCTATCAACCCTTTTAATCGTATCTTTTGTTTTTATCAGCCAGAGTTCATACTAGTGAAATTATATTCATGGTTTTAATTAGAAACCAGAGCATTTCTTGTTATAGAATGTGGAATGCAAAGATGAAAGAGACTCAGTAGCAGAATTGAGTTATCAAACATTTGCGTGAAGAATATTTTTGGAGTGATGATCACCAACATGCTTTTTCAGAAACCTTTGCGCTATTGCGGTTGTCTAATGGTGATTTGTGACTACTTATTGTGTGCCTTACTTAAATGAATTATTGTGTACGCTTAGGCTGCGTTTGCTACTATGTATTTGTATATCAATGTAGAATAAAGTGTCGTTATTGGGCATGCTGAATTTCTTAACAGTACAACTGAGGGATAAAGATTTTGATATATTCTATTATGATAGTTGAGAAAGGGGCATTGTGTACAATTCTTTGATAACATTTAATAGACCGAATGATAAATGTTTAAAATTGCTTTTTGGAACACATTTTTTATTTTTTCGTTAAATACAAAATCAAGTAGCCATTTGGGAATAGTGTATCTTCCTGTTCTCTTTTTGGTCTTGGCTGAGATAAAAATACTAATAATCGAGACTAGACACACTTTTTTTTATTATTTCTTTGGGGGTTTGAGTTATTTTGCTCGTACACGGACACGAAACACATCGACTGCATATTTTTTGAGGGATTTGTTCCAAAATTGGTTATCTACCACCAATTTTGATGTATAGTTACAAATAAAAACTACTTAATTTTATTTATTGCATTTTTGGGAATATTACTTCTTCAAACATCAGAATGGATACATTGATAGTCGATTAAATTGGTGACGAATGTGAACCAAAATTTGATAAATATCCGCAACTTCAGTCATTTCCTATTCTTCGCTGCAGTTCATCTAGCTTTCTCCATTTCTGAGAAATCATATTCTCAGGCACAAGATTGGACTGGCAATCTACATCCCTTGACGAGTTTCGCCTCAATCGGTATTGTAATGTATGATTTTGATTTAAACAACATATTTCAATTCTTAAGTCCAGTTTAATATATTTTAGAATTATCGAATTCAGATAGACCTTCAGAAAGATAGGTCCTTCCTTGGGGCACCACGTAATTGAGGATGAGAAGGATGATTGAGGATGCTTTTTTAGAAATAGTTATCGATTGATGGAATTAAATGTTATCATGTATTGATTTAGGTCTGTCGGTAAGATCATTAAAGTAGTGAAAAACATCCTATTAGGAAAATTTATTTACACGTTAGAATCAACTTCCGGGGGTCATCTCGTTATTGAGGATGAGAGTCTTCCGGTATGGTGATTGGACCTCACCAACCCGGTGGGTACAATAATAGATGAGGGTTTGACTCTCCCTTCGATGACGGTATGTACTCCCTACGGGAAGGATTTTACCGTGGCTGGTGAGGGCCCTTAGGACTCAACCACTGTTCCCACCAATGTCGCTATTGTGGCAGTCGGTTAATTAAGTTTTAAGTGGTTTATCCATGTGATTTAGTAGGAGATCGAAGGTCAGTAGTATGACTTACGGGCTAGAATCCTCCCTCCCTCCAGGGGACCCCTCAAAATAAGGATGAGAAGCTTCGGGCATAGAGGTTTGTTCTAGCCACTCTGGTGGGTACACAAAAAGATAGGGGTATGGTTCCCCTCATCGATAATATATCATCGTACTTCTTTAGGGAGGGGCTGTACCTTGGTCGGTAATGGTCCTTAGGATTTAACCTCAGCTTCCGCTAATGTTGTTGAAGCAATGGTCCGGTCAATGAGTTTTTTTTTAAATTTGTGCGCCGTTGGAACTACAAAAAAGATTTTTTAATCAAGTAAAATTTTTCGAATTTCTAAATTTATCAAAGTCTGATTGCCAATTATTTTGATGACTTCAATATTTTGATGACCATAACAATATAAACGAAAAACTATTTTAAATTTAAGATATTTATAAATACTGACAAAATTTAGATTTATATTACATTTTGATTTATACAAGCTAAGAACAGTATAGGCAAACTTAGATTTATACAGGCTGAAAACAGTACAGATATACTTAGATTTATACAGGCTAATAACAGTAACTATTAAAACTTATTTCTAAATTACTATTTTATGCTATGGAACTAGTTTTTGAATGTCTTTACTGTCTACCAACTTCATTTGTTACTATGTTTATCTCTCTAGTTTTTTAAATAAATCCAACAAAGATATTTTAGTATCCGGTTTAACTCTAGAAAGCAAGGACTTTGGAAAAAAATTATCATGGAAAAAAAACTCAGATTTTTTTTTCTTTCCTTACGATAAAGGATTAAATAGGTTAATGGAAGAGTAAAGTTTTAGAATATTTTTATTCATGTCTTCGTCATTAAATTGAATTTGGGGCAAAGTTAAAGTTCGCTTGCATTTTTTATGGTAAGAAGTTTTAATCTTGGACGCCGTTTTCATTTATTGATTGAATTTGGAACAAAATTCACTTCAGGAACTCCCCTGTTTGATGCCCATGGACATTAAAGAATGCTAAAGAAAAGAAAAACACCCTTAGGTTCAGAGAGAATGCAATAAGGTTCAAGAGAGACCTGCAACTTATCTTAAATAACGACCGTAAACGTCGAACGTAAAGTTTGACGTTTACGGCCGTTATCTAAGGAAATTCACAGATTTGTAGCAGGGAAACTCTACTACAATCGAAAAATCGAGAGTTAGTATCATTTATTTGAGATTTAAATGTAGTAAAATAGAATGAAGGTACCTTATTCTTTTATCTCTTTCCTAGATTTAAGCATTTTACTAATCTTCTGAAAAGCAGTAGTTAAAAACCAACGTCCCTTTAATAACGGTTGAATTTTATTCATGTAACGGATAAAATTCTCTTGGTAAATGAATAAAAACCAATCAGCTAAAGCTCTGAATTAAAAATGTTGTTGGGATAGTGTACAGAACTAAATTGTTGTAATAAATTCTTTATGTGATTATGAATATAGGTTAAAAATAGTGTGCAAATGAAATAATTCCCTCTTGGTTAAAAAACAAGTAATAAATCAGTTATTTTAAGATGTTTTTATGAAATATAGCATGCCGTTTTGAGCAACCAGTTATCCAAGCACTATCTTAAAAACATTACTTTGTTAATGCCAATAAAGTTTCATGACTAAATTTTATCCCATTGATTGAAAATACAATTTAAATTGTATTTGCATGATAAATATAAAGCATTCTACTGTGCAAGATAAATCGAAAAGTGAAAAAAAAAAATCCAAATGGCTATTGAGGTCGGGCACTAGGGACAGATATTATTTCCCGGAGTCTCTAGAAAATCATATATGTAAAAGTTACAAACTATCAAATAAAAAATTGAAGAAATCGGTATGCATAAGTAATTTTTGTTTTAAATTAATTGCTACTTTAGCGGCAGCATATATTTAAAAATTTCTTAAAAACTTTTATATATATAAAAAAAATTTCTTAAAAACTTTTATATATATAAAAAAATTTTCTTAAAAAACTTAAAAAAATATATTTTTTAATTTCTAAAAAAAATTATGCATGAAATTATATAATTCGCATGTAAAATATTTCATTAATTCGATGCTCAAATCTGATGCATCATTTTAATGAAATAAGACAATTACTTTACATAATTAAATCTAGAATTTTTAAAAATTTGCATATAACAGCTAATGAAAAGTTTTATGGTAAATAAATGTATTTAAAAGCATATCAGTTTAAAATAAAATATTTAGAATTTATTTCCATTAATTGATTTAGACAATTTTTCCTTTATATAATAAAAAATATGATGAATGTTTTTTCCCCATAGTATTACCTAATTCTTGCTATTGCATAAGCATCCATCTCGAATTTCTTTTTGCAGAAACTATTTTCCTTTAAAATCAATAACTAAAGAGGTCACCTTTTATATAAAAAGGAGAGCAACAGTACTCTTTGCAAGCATGGAAAAAGATAAATAATCCAACATATGCACTTCGTTAAAAGCATGCATCTTTTTTTTTCGCAACAGAAAAATCTGGTGAATACCTTACAAATAACCCATTATCCACCGCAGATATCAATTGAAAAGAGGGGGTTTGTTGAAAAGCAAAGAAAAAGGAGAAGATGCCTCGTTGTTGATGGGGAAGGGTATTAATATTTTTGAAAGAAAAAAAAAAGGAGCCAAGTAAAGAGAAGACCAGTTTCGTAATATTTTCCACTTTCTGTGTTCGATTCGGATGTAAGAGGAGAACAAATTCAAAAACTTTTTTAGATTTATTGTATTTTTTTTTTTACTTTTAGAGGAGATCTCGAAGACGGGATATTGAATTAAACTTTATGGCAGCTCGAAGCAGTGGCGGAATTACAGAAAGGGGAACTTTATCTTCCCGCGACGGAGGGAAGATCATAAATTTCTGTCGCCTCGAATCCGACGCCGCTAATAAGAGGACTGAAATTGAATTGCCGCTGAAAAGAAATTTCGATCGGAAGAAAATGGGGTATGGTTATTCCAGTTTGAAATGCTTGATTATTCTTTCAGCGAAAATGACATAAATCAGAAGAATCCACCCCTATTCTAGGCACCCATTCGTCGTACTCTTGATTGGAAGTTATCGATTTTTAAAAAGGAAATATTCCATTTTTTTTCTTTCTCTTGCCACTTCATTCTGTATTAAGAAAATGTATTTTGATAGAGACTCAAATCGAACGTAAAGTTTTGAAGATTGAAGAAGAATCCTATTTTCTGAAATGACATTTGCAGAATTTTAAACACGAAAATAGTTCGGATTGGCTCGTGATGATGTGAAAGAATCGTTAGAAAACAAAAGAGATTTTGTTTTTTCAATTACGTTTCTAAAGTTGTTAAAGTTGTCAAATGTTTTCTTATGCTCTTTTCCTATTACTGAATTCAATTTCGTTAGATTCTAAGTAAAAAAATAAATGCCAGATCATGATTAATTCGTAGATTATCTGACTCTTTTCAATGAATTTTTTCTACTGTTTTCATTTGAAGAGTTTCGGTTCGTCATGATCTTAATTTTAATTCATTTTGAGCATGAAAACAAACAATGATATCAATAATCATTCTTAGAGTTTTTAGTTCATTTGAAATAATTTTTATGTTAGATCCAACTGGAGAGATTTGGCTATTTACCATTATTACTTTAAACGAGCAATTCTTGTATTTATATAAATTTATTTCGTGTTCAAATGATTTGGATCAAACTTTATAGTTAGATTAGATTTTGCTTGTTTGAGTTTACCGCTATGGCTGTCTTTCCAGAAGAAATGGGATTTTACGCACACAAACAAAATAGATCCATTTATATTTCTTTATACCTAACTATTTGAGCCCCTTTTTTATCTGCACTAATACTGATAATGTTATACAGAGCCATCTAGCATATTTTTGGGCTGTATTGTTGCTATGGTATGATAACCTATTAGTGCCACAAAATTTCGGGAGATGGTGTTATATGACATCATCCGAATACGAATATGTTAGGCTCACATCCAATAGCAGCAATGCAATTATTATGTTATCCAATAACCTTGTCGTAAAAGTAATATTAATGAACCTAAATATTTTCTCTATGCCATTTTTAACTCTTTGTTTTTGCCATTACATAAGCAATGCTTATCTACAGTATTTTCCAGATCAGCTACGGAAGAAATCTTTAAAGTCAAAATATATAACAATTGACTTCAAAGAATTATCTCATATTTATAGCATGTTGCTTTAAACGGGACGTCAATATAACTAAACTAAACTAAGCTAAACTAAACTCATATTTATAGTGGAAGGCTTTAAAATAATGCAGAATTCAGTGCGAATATTTTAACATTGCTGCTAAGTATTATAATTAATTTCAAATAAATAAGCTAGTATTCTTTTAATAACAAAGCTAATTGGTTTGATGCTACTGGAATGAAGACATTCTATCGACATAATGATTTGCATCACATTCTTGTAACAAACTGATGAATACGAAAGAGAAATAGTCACCAAGACGAGTTGAAGAATTACATTTTAAAGGAAATTGCTGGAGCGTAGGGTTAACAGAAATCTTTACAATACAAAGTTTAATTTTTTTTAAAAGTTCATGAGGAAATTCTAAAGCTTTTCATTCTAGTTTCTAATTTCTTTTTATTTCACTGCATAAACCTTTTTTAAAATCTATTTTATACTACCTTTTTCAAAATTAATATTCTATTCAATGCAACTCAAAAGAAGTTTCGAATTATTACTGATAATCCGTACAGTTAGTAGCTGGATTGGAATCATTCTTTTATTTGGATCCTTTATTTCTCATCAGTTTAATGCAGTGATTCTCAACCTGTGGGGCGCGCCCCCCTAGGGGGGCGCGAGCACACTAATGGGGGGGCGCGAGTCTATCCAAGAGAAAATGTTATTTAATAAAAATTATTAAGTGACTGAAAGAAAAGAACAGACACACACATACAAAACAAAATACATTTCGACATATTTAATAATTAACTTATTAAAATAAAACAACTTACTAAATTAAAAACAAATTTAGTAATTATTAGTGACTTCCTTGGTCCTCTCTTGCAGAGCAAAGTTTTTCGAAGGACGGTTCAATATTAGAAATAAACACTCTCAGTTCTTTTTCTATATTTCGTTGAGATCTATATTTTGTCTTCAAAGAAGTCACAGCAGAAAATCTAGTTTCACAAAGGTAAGATGTTGAAAATGGTAGTAGAATGCGAAATGCCCTTGTTTTTAGTGCAGAAAACTCATCATCTACTCCTGCCCAAAATTCAAAGAGTGATTTATTACTAAATTGTCTTTTGGTTTCGCCGCTTGCCGTGAAGTCTATGATGGTTTCTTCCTCTTCAATTGAGAGTCCTTCGGGAGTATTTTGAAACGGATCCCTCACCCACTTGTAACTTGATATCAGTTTGTCGTAAGCAAGAAAGTATTTTTTTAAATTCTTTGCTAGCATTGCTAAATGATTTTCAATGGTTACAAAAACAACTTTTACATGTTGTTCTTGAGCCTTGTAAGTTTTAATACAATCATTCAAATTTGCAAACATTGTTAAATTTTCTGGCTTTAAATTTCTGCTCCACAATTCCAATTTCCTTCAAAATGCATTAACTGTATCACACGTATCCAATATATGTGTATTTGCTCCTTGCAGCTGAAGATTCAAGTTACTTAATTTCTCGAATATGTCGACCATGTAGCTCAATTTCATCACAAAAAAGCTATCGCGAAAATTCTCGGCTTCCGCTCTGTTTTCCTCCTCTTGGAGAACGGCGATTTCTTCTCTTAATTTATAAACCCGTTGCCAAAATTTCCCTCGTGATAACCATCCTGCCTCGCAATAAAATAGTAAAGCTGAATGTACTGCACCCATGTCTTTACAAAGTGAGGAAACGATTCTTGATTTCAGGGGTCTCATTTTAATATAATTTACTACGGTTATAACCGTAGTTAACACAATATTCAAACCAGGACTCATTTCTTTGGAAGCCAAAGCTTCTCTGTGGATCATGCAATGTGTCCAGACGCACTCTGGTGATTTTTGTTTCACAAGTGCTTGAATACTTTGGAATCTTCCGTACATAGAACGAGCACCATCGGTGCATATTCCGACGCATTTTTTCCATTCTATGTTTGCCTCGTTCATAAAATCATTTAAGATAGCAAGTAATGCGAGTGCTGTTGCTTTGAGTTCTATTCGTTTGCAGAAAAGTAATTCTTCTACTACTGACAAATCATCACAAAATCTAACATAGGCAATGAAATGAGCATCTTTATTACTATCTGTTGTCTCATCGAGCTGTATTAAAAACAATTTGTCACGTAACTTCGACAAAAGCTGATATCTTCAGCTATATCAGCAATTCGACGGGCAACAGTATCATTTGGAAGAGGTATAGACTGCAATTGTTTTGCAAAATTATCTCCAAACATAAATTCTACAATCTCAATTGCGGCTGGCGAAATAAGCTCTTCAGCAATGTTGTGAGGCTTTTTACATCTGGCTATTTTATATGAAACTTTGTAAGAAGGAATTAAAACTTTTTCATTCACAGACAAAGTTTTTTTAAACAATGATTTTTGCTTTTCATATGATTTTAATTTTGATTCGAAGAATTCTCTGGGTTTGTTTACGTATTCACTATGAAGAGTTTCCAAATGTCGTTTAAGTTTATTAGGTTTCATGCTGTCTGCCGCCAACATTTTTGAGCAAATGATACACAGAGGCCTTTCTTCTTCATTAACTTCAGTACCAGGGAATCCAAAATTTAAGTATTCTTGAGAATATTTTCTTGATTTTATTTTCGGAACCACGCTCGTCTGTGTACTTGTTGATAATTGTCTATCGTCTAATGCTCGCTTACGCCCGCTTAAAAATTTATCCATCATTCTGCATAAGTCTGCTGCCTGAATATTTAAAACTGTGAATTGGAATTACACGAAAATATACGTATATAACATATACATTCAGAATAGATTCAATAGCGATAGAAGGATCGGCTCGAATGAGATAATCTGGAATTGAAATTGGCGTCATAGAAATTTCTCCTTCTCCCTATGAGAAAACATTTGTTCACACTTGCGCACGCTCCTAACTTAACTTTTAAACTGACCAGACAAATCAAAATTTCTCGCGAAACTGTGGGAATGCCTAACAGGGCGGGACGCAAAAGCAATAAAAAGGCATAGGATTCTTGTTTTTTCAATGCCGAGAATCGGTGTTGCAAATGTCAATAAATTTCTATATTCTTGGTAATTTGTAAAGTTTAAAATTAAGGTTGTAGTGTAGGTTTAGCGCCAAAATAATCAAAATGCATATTATATACATTTTATTGTATGTTGTGGGGATGGGGGGGGGCGCGATGAAAATTATGATTGAAAATTGGGCCGTGAATACTAAAAGGTTGAGTAACACTGGTTTAATGAATCGTTTGACATTTTAATTCTTTTATGAACATACATAACAGAACATGCTCTAAAGAAATTAATTTTGAGCAATATTCTTTTTATTATAACTGTCTCTTTGAAAAACAATCAACTTTTTTGAAGGTGAAATTGTCTTTATGCTAAACATAATTCGACTATTCCAGTAAATACCGAAGGCTGAAAAGTTTACTTCTAAGTATAAACTCGTATCTAGTAAGTCTGCTTTTTGTACACAGATAATACACGTGCTTATTGAACTATGTATTATTATAAAGCATTAGCAACATTTCTTATTTTATTATCTCCGCTTTTTATATCGCAATTACATATAAAACATATCGTATATATTTAGAAGATTAAGGATAAATATATTAGAGGCCCAGATATGACATTTTGTACATTTTCTCAAGATATTTTATAGTATTTTGAGTATTTGAATGCTTCGCATTATTTCTATTAAGCCGTTGTTCCATCTCCTGCATATGCAAATGTATGTAAAAATAATCCTGATTTTATGTCTAAATTTGAAAATATATTTAACCATTTAAAATTTGTTGTCTCTGTGTCAGAACTGAAGATCTGGAGATTTTAATTCAAGTTGTTAAACAATGTAAGGAAGAAAAAATACAAAATTTCCAAACTCCATGTAATTTATAAGTTAAAAGCATGTATTTCTATCTAAATAGAGAGTAAACGATAATAACCTTCGAAGAATTATACGACTAATTTGCTTCATTAAAAGGTGTCTCAGCAAGAATTTATCTTCTATGGTGAGGCAAACTCAATTTCTCTAATTAAATTATGCTGATTATTACTATTTTCAGGTACTACTAATTAAATAGTTAAAATATATTCTATGTAAAATCCTAAATCTATCCTTGAGAACAGCATGTTTGGAAAAGTAAGAGCAAAAAGTTATGGTACCACATTTGCTACATTTAAAAAATTGAGATTGGAATCGAAGTCTGGTTTGATAATATAGAAAGATAATGAAATAATTATCATGCTTTCATAGTGCTTAATTATTATTCAGTAACAGCTAAGCTTAAACTACATCTAGAGTAAGTTATATTCGTTTGATGGAGTGTTTTATATATAAATGGTTGATTTTGTAACTTACACAATAAAGTATCTGAATACCATTTTTATTTCAAACTATAGCTGTGAAAACTATGATAACGCTTTAAAAAATGAAAAACAGATGATTTTTCAAACTATCTATCCATTTTTCTATAAGTACTTTTTGTTTTAATTTTTAAATTTCATTTCGAAGGTTAAAATTTTCGAAACTTTTTTTGAAGGTAATACAATCAAGCAATTTAGCTCATAACCTGTGTTTTGAATATTTTTTTCTTCCGAATTCTGCTTTAACTTATCAAGAACGGCAATGTTAATATGATACAATATCAGTTTTATGAGCAGAACTCATTAATTTCTGTTTCAAAAAATTCTAATGTTCATAAAATAAAATAAATATCAAAAAACCCAACCAACTCCGAAGAAAAAAAAGGCATATCAAAATAATAATAAAAAGCAGGATTTCAAGTAATCTCAGATTGTCTGTCCCACAAAAAAAAAAAAAAAAACCTAAAAAAAAAAAAAAAAAAAAAAAAAACGTTAATAGCCTATCCAATGTGCTATAACTTTTTAACTTCCACTTCAATATCGGATAATTCTTTTTTGTAAACCACTTATATTAACGCTGTTAATCCTCTCATTGCTACAATCATTTCAATTCAGGTACCTCCGTTCAATGAAACGCCAGAGTTCCTTTTTCAAAAATAAGATAAATTTCATATTCTACTTATAAACCACAATGACAACCCATATATACGGCAGAATATTTAATTGATGGATATTGTTACGAATGTTACGTGTCTGTGATGCTGCTTCCCAACATGATTGGTTCCTTCACTGGAAAGAATGATTTACAGTTTTCTTTACTGGATGCTGTGGATGCTCTTAGAAATGATCCCAGAGCTTGGCGACCATTTGGCGACTTGGCGATGAATTTAGCGACTTTGGCGACAAAATGGAAAGTACCCGGAATATCGAGAATTTTCCCGATACGTCCATCAGGAACCGAGATATGTCCAGACGCGCCTTGATTGGTCGAGACATTTCTAGCCATGCCTCTTGGGACTATATAAAGGCGATAGTTTCAAGCTGAAGGGCCTGTCTTAAACTGATTTTCCGGAGATGACCACCGCAGATACTGATCACAAGGCCTCCTTCACGCTACCACTACCGATGATAATCCCGTGCCGGGGCTAGGCGCCTCGTTAATCCAACTCATATGGGCTGAGGGCAGTAGTAGTTGGAATCATCGTTAGATAATGAGTCCTCCAGAGGAGAAGACAAGAAGCGGTGAAGCCAAGCAAGTGCTGAACCGAGCTGTGTGCCTTGTAGTCTATTTAGGAAGCAGTGTCGAGTACTATAGCTAGTGCTGCAGATATTGTTACTACTTGTGAGTTACTGTTGTTATTGTGTGCTGCTGTGTGTTCGTCTCGTCTTTAAATAAACGCCTGTGCTGAGTCGTCTACTGAAGTACTGGTTATTGCTTGTGTGGCATCATCTCATCTCTAACACCATACACACCCAATATACAAGTTAAAAAGAACCCGACGGATTTTAGGATATAGGAAATCAGTAACAATATTAAACAAATGTGTGTTCAGATCTTTCAAAAACATTCTCACAAAACCTTACAAAACCCTAAATCCATGTGGGAAAGTGTACTATAGAACAAAGCATGCACCACAAGATTAAAATCAATTGATTGAGTTAAGTGGTTAGATCTTCGATATTGATAGAGTTAGTGGCTATATGAAATGCTACGACTTTTCTTTTACGCACACACACGCAATATATGTAAGAGAGCGGTGTTTTATCATAGTTTATGAGAAGAAATAAACAAAAATTAGTACATTGACCAATTATTATGATCACTTACGTTTAATTATCTTTTAACCTTTTATTGCTGAGTTGTAATAGGAAATAAAAATTTCAATAGTCCTCCTTTTCTTCCTTGTGACAGGTCAACAGCGTGAATATTTGAGAAGCATGCGAAATGATTGCGGTGAACGGAAGTCTTCACTATAGTCCCACATTATATTATCTTTTATATAATATCTAACTGCTAGATTCCATTTAACTCGTCAGGATATTTTCAGGATATCAAGAAAAGACGCAGACAAAAAAATACTGTTTAAAAGCAATAACATATTGAATATAGCATCAATAGATTGAAAATAGAAATTATATGAAGGACATCATACAGCCATATCTGCAAGAATGATTTATAGACATAAGTGACAGAGCATTCAAGTATAGCATCTCTTTTAAGTATTATGGTATTTCTTCGCCATTGGCCAATAGATTATTTCAAAAAAGGGCTGGATAAAGTTTTATGCAAATACAGGTATTCAACACCAGATGATACTTTGCATGCCATATGATACATCTACACCTACTACCTACATGCTTAATACCACTACATGGCATTAACGAACAAAAATGACCAAATAAAGTTTTTTGGCACGATTTTAACATTTTAAATTAATGTATAGCGTGAATGTGTATTTTGGAAGTCTCTTTGTCAAACGAATGAAACCAAAATTGGATACGGAATTATAGTTTCGCAAAGTATACAGAATTTCATTGAGCTGATTGCATATAAATTGTTGCGTTTACACGCATGTCAATCCTATTACAGAGTTAAAAATTTGATAAATATCTGTTTCTTAGATGCTAAAGCTGAACACTGAATTTTTTCTATCTGACTCTTGGCGTTTCGTTGTTACTGGGTTCACTTTCTCACTTTTTCACTGGCAAGAATTCCTGTGAATTCATTTCCTTCAAAATTTGATAGGAAATGATTCCATACATCAAATTTCATCTGTATAGCTTAAAAAAAACTTTCTGTTATCGTGTTCGTAGACAAACATAATGCCAAAAGTATGTTTTTCGGTACCATGGAAGACTTAAATGCTGATATAAGTCAAATTCATAATTTGGAATTTTTTTTTGACAACTGCAATACTTTACCTATACTCTTTGCAAAAGTGGAAAGTAAAAACGTGTAATAATCAAGACAAATAAAGTTAGCAAATACTAAGAAATAATACAATTCCCTCCACAACATTTAAAGAATTGAGTGTCGATTGCAGTATAGAAACATTCAGTGCATATCCATCCATTCTTCCTTCACAAGTAAAATAACTCACAATTTTAATGTTCAGCTTGTAAATTAAATATATTTTGCAGGTAATCTTCTTATTTATATTCATGAAAGCTTGAAAAGGCAGTTATATGACGACTGTTCACAACCTAGGAATTTTAAAGTAAAATTATTTGTTGATGGAGCTTCCGAAAACGTTTAACCAACTTAGAAGGATTCATTCGGCTTCGAAATTCTTCAGTTAAACCCGCGGCGTACTTTAAATTAAATGCCACTCTATTGGTTTTGAAAGAACTTCTGGTTGATGACCTATATCAATGGATATTTAATCATTGAATTAAATAGTGACTTGAGTCGCCGTTTAAAGTGAATACGTTTAAGTCACTCATGACTTAAGAAGGATACACAGCGCCGGTATATTTCATAATCTGTTTATCACGCTTCCCGGTCCTCTCATTAGTTTTCATGAACGTCCCTTAAATTCATCACGACCTGCACTGCGACTGTGATAAAGAATTATTGTTCGAGATCGTGCGCACACAGCAGTGAAGTGTGACCAACACTTTCGAGGTGAAAAATGGCTCCTTGCTGAGCAGACGTAAACAAACCTGAAAGAACATAGAATAATGAACGTGCCGGAAGCTCGCATGTGTGGAATCTTTGCTGTGATGTTTTTAGAGGAAGAAAAATTGTTCTTGGTGTCAGTTCGGGTGAAATTACGCCCTTTTAGATTGCTTAGCGGAATTTTACTTTGTGAAATGTGCTGATTTAAGGCATGCCACCAAGTGATAAAAGATAGCATTATTGCAATTACGCCTGGTAAATTTTACACAAAGTTAAGGAAAGTGTTTAGACTTGATTCATGAGTTCTTAGCTTTATCTGACATCTTTTGGAAGTTAGCTAATTTTCTTGAATAGAATATGCAAATTTAACCTAATTTTCAGTTGGTTTTAATTATAGAAAATGTTTTTATTAAGAACAGAAATCTTTTTTAACTTATTGTTGCTCCGATTTAAGTTTACAATATATTTATACAATCTAAAGTTTTGTTTAAAAAGTAATTTTAGGTTAAAACTTTAGTTGAGATAACAATTTCTTTTAGAATTTTTTTAAGCATGTTTGCCTTATATATCGAATTTTTAGGTGTCCTTTTAAGTAATTTTAAAAGCAGAATTATCTGGACATTTTGATTGATGAGCACGTGCTTAAATTTGTTGACAAAAGTTTTCCTTTTATCAGAATTTTTCAAAAAAGAAGCTTAAACATGATTTTTCAATAGCAAACAAATTGATATGAACAGAAAAATTTATTAGAATATTTTAGTTTAAAAAGGCCAATAGAATTTTTTATTTGACATTAAAATAAAAAAATTGCATACTTCAACAAAATAAATTTCTAATTATATGAGCTTATATTAAAGAGAAATTGCAGTTATTATATTTTTTATTGAAATTATTATATTTTTATATGCTTGTAAATCAATTCTATGCTACAAAATAGACGTGTCATGTTTATTAATGTTGACATTTTTTTTTAACTAAAATATTACTATGTACTGAAGTGAAAGATGAAGAATACAAAGATGAAGTGAATTGTTTAAGGCAAATTTTGGCATGAAACAATCTTTTTTCACTGTTTCCTGATGAACAATGTCTGTTACATAAAAGACATAAACAGACAATTAAAAACGTCATTTATTATCTTGATGAAGCAACAAAAGAAAACTACAACGGTAGGAAAAGATCCAAGTCAAAAACATGGAAATAAACGTATAAAGAAACTTTAGAATCTTGCAGAAAATTCTGTCTCCTTTGTTAATGGTGATGAGTTTTAAGTCTTCCAAAATATTTAAATTATACAACACTTAATAACTTAAAATGTTTACCTAATAATATTAGGATATCCCAAAAGTTTATTTCTCATTCTGTTACGAACGGCTCTGCTTGTGCAAACATGTAGGCTTATCTATTAGCAATCTATGTAATCGGTGTACCGGACAATAGACCTTGAATTATCTCAAAGATGGGACTACATCCCCCAAAAGTTCTTTTGTCTATTTGGTAAGATTGGAAAGGCGTAATCTTCTATGAGCTCCTTCCTCAAGGTGAAGTAACAAATGCTAGAAAATTCTGTCATCAAATGGGTCATTTGAAAACCGTCGTAGCAAAAAACAGTTAGGGTTAATGAACCAACTGGACCTTGCTTTTTATCGTGACAACACAAGACCACATACTGCATTAATCATATGAGAAAAGATCTTACAGTTTGATTGGGATGTTTTACCACATCCACCAGATCTTGCTAAATCTGATTATTACTTCTTTCTGTCCTTAAAAAATTCTCTTCTCGATAAATGCTTTAAATCCATCGGTGAAATAAAAGGGCACATCGAGGATTATTTCTTGTCCAAAGCACAACAGTTATAGAAAGAAGGGATAATGAGACTACCTGAGAGATGGAAGAAGAAAATACAGCAAATGTGTTCTTATATAACAAAATAAATAATATTCTAAACAATAAATATTGAGTTTTAATTTTATATCAGAAATAGGGAAGAAATTTATAGAAACTCTAATATTAAATGAAATTAATGTTGAAGAAGTAATAATTATAAAATATTCTATTAAGGAAAACTTTGCATTTAGAGCACATGTACTGTTTCTGCATCGAAAAAAATGGAACTATCCAAAGGAAATATCAATTATGAAAATTATAAAAAAAACAACATCAAATCGATAGTTAATATATTATAAATAATCGATAGTTTAAAAGAATAAAAAGGATTCTGACATGAAGATCATAGCAAGGGTCTTCACTCGCAGAAAATTAAACCAGGGAATTATTTTTGTTAAAAACTTGACTTTCGTCGAAAAATTGGCCCCGTGACCCATTAAACTGAGAGGTGAGGAAAAACAAGATTTATTAGACATTAAATATAAATATTTAAATGCGATAAAATATTTAGAAAGCAAAGATAATATTTCAAATTAAGAATTCCTTATTCTTTTTTAGTATTGTGCTTTAAAAGAAATGTCTTTAACTGATAGTCTAAAAAGTTCTGTTATATTCTGCTGCTTCATTTCTTAAAGACAAAAATCTTGTTCCTTTAATTTACCATTTATTCATTCGTATCAAATAAATCTAAAAGGATTTTTTGGGTTGTAGTATAGGCCTCAAAATTAAGCAAGTCACTTTTCATCCTTCTAATATTTTTACCATTCTTTGGATGTTCGGTGTTAGTCTAAGATGGACAAAAAATATAATTGGTTATTTTTTTATATAATGGTATAGAAATAATGCAATTCCTTAGAGGAAATGACATTGTTCTCTAAATGTCTGATTCAAGAGACGGATAAAATAAAAGCGTTAAAAATGAATTAAAGCAATCTGGATCTAATAACCGAAAAATGAAGACTGAAAAAATATTTGAGACGATTATTCAATAAAGTAAAGGAACTAATTTTTATAGATGATCAAAGACAATTTATATTAATAATAAAATTACTTAACTAAATAATTACTTACGCTCACTTAACTAAATGCACTTAAAAAGCTTAACTAAATATTTCAATTATGCATTACTTCCATTAATCTAATTCATAAATTTTTCTTCCTTCTTTCTATCTCTGATGTCTAAAAGTGACATATGAGAAAAAGAATGATAATTTCACTTATCTTGAGCAAAAATCAATAAAATCATATTTCAGCTCTTAAGATCTATTGCTTTCAGAAATAAGATAAAATTAAATCTAATTATGTAGGAACTAACAGTAACGATACCTCTCAGGTGATGGATATTTGGTTAATCTGTAAGAGTACTTATTAAATTATCATTTAAATAAATGTACTCTTTTATTTTATGGAACTGAATAAGATAAGAAGGATAGATAATTCTGATAAATAATCAGATTCAATTTCAGATATGCTTTGAGAATATGTACTTATCTTTCAATGATTTATTGGGGAATATATTTCAAAATCTCGAATATCAACTTATTTCACTGACTGCATTTATCTAGTATTGTTCAGAATTTTTAATTCAAAAAGTTTTCATAGATAAAACATTTTTTCAAATATTATAGTGGGATATTAAAGAGATAGATATAGAGATTGTGAAGAAGAAAGAATATTAAAGTTCGAACCAAACATGTACCGATTTTTATGAAATTTTTGAAACATTTTATTTCAAACTTTTCTTCCTTTTTTTCACTTGTATATATGATCCACCAAAATTTTGTTTGGTCCCTTCTTATATCTTTTGTAGAGTTTTGAGAACAGGTCCATGAAATGATTTTTTCGCACCAGATGTGTGTGTATACTTGACTTTATTGGACAGATAGTGGAAAGTCAACACTTTTATTCCTTAACCTAACAAACAAGCAAATTTTTCTTTAAATTTTAAAATTTGTTCCTAGACAGTTAAGAAAACAGTTGCCGTTTATTTTAAAGGAAAAAAAATGATTAAATGGCAGACATTTGAAAAAGAGAAAAAAAAAACATTGAATAAATAAAAAATTATCAGATCAAAATATTATTCACTGAATGTTAACTTGATTTGAGTAAAATATACATTTATCATTAATATAAATTAATTAATAAAATAAGATAATGTCAGAGACACTATGAAAAGAGTTTGTTGGTCTGATTCCTAACTTCTTTATTCGGTTGCAGTGTCCCTATTCTTGCATCTCTTAAATTTTGGAAACTGAGCTCCGATAGACAATTTTTTGTAAAAAGATTTTGTTTTGTATTTTTCGAAGGAAATATTTAGATAGGAATCACATATAAAATATTATAAATATTTTTCAATCTTTATTACATACTAGACGCCTTTGGCGACCAGCTGGCTCGCCATGAATAATGCGTTCTATAATTTTTAATTAAATCACATATACATTAGCCTTGAAGCAATACCGGGCATTGATTAGCCTGAAATTAAAAATGTTTTTTTCCGTGATGCTTCAATATTAAATGTGTTTTTTTAAAAAAAGCGAAAAAAGAAAAAAAAAATTGAATAAATGATATAGATGTTGCAAACGATTATAGAAACCTTGGCTTTGTATTTATTTGTTTAGAAATTATCACATTTTATAATGGAAAAAATTATTGAATTAATGATACAGAAATTGCAAACGATTATAGAAATATGCCATTAAGTCGGATTTCCAATGCATATCCTGTCTAAATTCGATCAGTTTTACCATAAATAAAGAAGATTTGTTAAATAAATGATTTAGATATTGCTAACGATTATATAAACCTTTGCTTGCATTTATTTTTTTAGAAAATATCACATTTTATGTTTCTTTTATTTTATCCAGTCACTTGCTGAAAGTATCATTTCTTTAGAATTGATTTACGATGATAGTATTTTTTTATTATTTGAACTTCCGGCATTCTTTTATTTTATCCAGTCACGTGCTCAAAAAAACATGGTTAAAATATTTCTTTAAAAATTCGTTAAAAATCGAGGTTTAAGTTATACATTAAAACTCTAATACCATCAGAAAGCTAATTTTTTTAATCTTTAAATCGATGTTAAAATCATGTTTGTGCGATAATATTTTCGGAAGTTATAGCGGAAAAACGTCAAAATTTCGCTTAAATTTTAAATAATTCAAATTCTATTTAAAAATTCGAAAAAAGGGCTCCGAGGTGCACATTCCGAACCTCCAAGGTATACATGTACCAAATTTGGTAGCTGTAGGTCCAACCGTCTGACCTGTAGAGCGCCAA
>JAPMOQ010005572.1:4091341-4126413 GCA_026543055.1 Argiope trifasciata
ATTGAGCTTTTTTATAAATATAGATGATCTGGTTATTTAAATAAAAAAATTACAAATATACTTTGCTCAATTCGTTATTCGAAACAATATGCTGTATTGCAGTATTCATTGTACAGTTTATCTATCATTATTTATAATTTTGTACTTTACAGTTTTACAGTGGTAAAATCGGTTTCGAGATGGCGTTATTTGACATTGTCAGCATGAGAACAGATAAAAAAAAAAGGCTTTAGTAGATAATTATAAAAAAGTGTTTTTTTGTGTGTAAAATTGCATTTTTTCCCGGAAAGACACCTATATAAATAAACTGAAAAAAACAAAACTTTATCTAGTTACAAAATTTTATTCAAATCTTTAGAGTTATTTTGGAGATATATAAAATTAAAAAAAAAATATAAGTATACAAAAATTGCTTTCTTAAAGATATAAGATATTGCATGATTTCTCATGATTAGAGTGAAATAACACCGTATTAAACGACAGTTGGAACTTTAACAGTGGCAACTATTTATTTACATGGAATACAAAGGTGATTCATGCCTCCATGTTTTACAGTCCTTAAAAATAGTCACCAGCATTATGTACAACCCATTTCCAACGATGTGGAAGTCGCAGAACACCTGTAGCAGCGCTATTTCTGTTGATAGTTCGAATGGACTGATTTGGTTGCGTGGTATTTTTACAGCAGTGTTTCCACAATTCCCAATTCCGGTATTTTACTCCATGAATATTAATTATTTTATATGCTTCTTTTATATTTATAAAAAATAGTTACATAAAATAACTATACTTTATTGAAAGTTAATGAGTTACAGAGCTGAAAGAAAAGATTCAAATTTAATTTAAAAAGTATGAAGTTGTTTATGAAGCAAAACAAAGTTGGGAATAAATAAAAGGCTGTTTCTCGACTTTATTCTTTTCCTTTGAGATATATTTAGTCCAATGGTCTGCAAGATTTTGTATTTCTTGTAGGAAAAAATGTTTCGGATTAGATGATCGACTAATTGTTTTCATCGCCTTGTTTTGTAGAAAATCCATAAATACATCATGTAACTAGTCATCATAATAGAGTATTATCCTTGAATAATATGGATAACTTCCCATTAATCTCAAATTTTGCTGCTCCCTCTGATTAAAGAAGCCTGATATTAGCCTGCTGTTCCATTTTTAATGCATTCTATTTATATTATGAATTTTAAAAAATGTAATATTTCATGCAAGGCCCTGTGTTGATGTGTTTTTATAATTTTTAATAATAATTTTTAGTTAATTATTTTATTTGTATCTTTTTATTCTTTGTATACTTATTCATATGTATAAATGAATACTGAACATAGATGACGCAGTATGCTCCAACACTTAAGTATGTTTGGAATGTGAGGGGAGCGCTGTCGGGATTTTTTTGTATACATTCAGTTTTGGTGTTGTTGAAACTGGTGCTGGCAGGCACTCGCTAGCTCTTCGTTAGCGGCAAAAATTATCGTTATTTGTTCGCTCGTTGTTAGCGACACTTTCTATATTTCAATATATATATCATGTGTTTCCTTGTATATCTGTGATAGTCATATATATTTGTATGTGTGTGTGAAAATAAACAAGAAAAAGTAAAGAAGAATTTTCCCTTTGATTATATACACATACACCCTGCGCTGCACATATAAACACCCTGAATACCTTGTACGAAAGGATGCTATCAATACGCATACATTTCTTCTATACAACCACAACTTTCTAAACACTACACAGCAGTTCTCTTTAGAATAATTTTCCTTTCTAAAGAGCTAATATTATTTATCTTATCTAAATGCGTATAAATGGTTCTGCTGGAAAGATAAACGGACCGTTTCAGTTAATGTGACTCGACAAGCAAGTCAAGGCCAAACAGTGGATGACCGAGCCTCCTTCCTTTACAATTTAGCGAAGCATTAATCTCACTTTGCAAGAACTTCTGTAAAGTTTTATCTACCAATTAAGTAATGGCAGATGCAATTTACGAATGATCTTAAATGTTTTTTTTGAAAATAAGATCTTTTCTATTAACCAGTGATCTTCCCAAAGATTTCTTATAAAAATTTCTTATAAAGGAACTCTTTAATTATCACTAATTAAGATATTATCCCTCCCCAGCATAAGATTGAGGACCTTGGATAAAAAGTCAGACAGTGGATGTCTTGCACAAGTTTGCAAATTATAAATAGAAAATATTGATCTTTGGCATGAATTTAGTAATTTTATTGAATCCACAAAGAGATTCTTAGTGAAATTTGGAGGTTAGACTGTAGTATTTGAGATTAGATGCCAGAATAAAATACCTTTCTGCGCTTTAAACCGATTCAGACTTAGATATGACATATAATCACGATTATAGTCCCAAAATTATAAACTAAATTTCATATATATAAGTCATTGCATTTGTATTAAAATTGAGCTATTGTATTAAAATTTTTATGAACATATAAATCAATAGAAAGTCAATTATTTGCTAGAATTGGTTCGAAATCTGGCAGGTATCTATATTTTAGATGATAAATCTGTAAGTCAAATTTTCTCTATATAGCCGTCTTTATTTTGTAGTTATTGCTTTCTAATATTCTTATAACCAGACATTTTCTGAATGGATTCCGCTTCAAATTTGAAATGTATAAATTTTGAATGGTTAAACAGTTTTGGTACAAAGACCATATGCGAAATTTCATTAATCTAACTCAAAGTGTTTTTCCTTTTCTTTCCTCTTTCACACGGTTTTTCTTTTTTCTTTCCTTTCCTCTTTCTCTCTTTTCTTATGGGGCCGCGGTAGTCTGGTGGTAAGGTCTCGTCTTCGGAACCGGAGGGTTTCAGGTTCGAGACTCGATTCCACCGAAGATCCGTTGTGTGAGGAGGTCTCTTGCACGTTAAATCTGTCATGTCAATCGTCCTCCCGCTGATGTGGTGTGGAGAGGGGGGTGCCAATTCAGGTGTCGTCCTCGTCATCTGACCATGGTTCAAAATTACGAGGTCCGTCCCAAAATATTCCTCGTGTTTGCTTTAAACGGGACGTTAATATAACTAAACCAAGCTCTTTTCTTTTTCTCTCTTTCACTCTTTTTTCTTTCCTTTCTCTTATTTTCTTTTTTTTGTCTCAGACAGATGGATGAGTAAAATGCAAAAATTGCGTCTTTCTCTGCTTTGTCTAAAAGGTGGAGATCATCAAATCTTCGAACTGGAAGTTTTCTGACGATTAACATTACATATTTCATATACCTGAGAGTAAAAATTAATGGCTGATGAATCACGATATATTAATTAGTCACTATCATCCTTTTAATACATCGAACAAGTGAATGCTTTGATCTCCATAAATGTGCAATGAACTAATTAACGAAGAAATGTGCAGTTGCCGATCTTTGTAAATTCTTATTCAGAAATTGTTGGAATTTTCCTATTTTGCTTAACTGAGACAGAACTAGATGTCTGCAGGGACTATTTTAAAATCTCATTAAGTACATTCTCAACTTCTACTCTAATGACTATCTAATTCTTGGTTTGAAAGTTTTGAGATTTAAAATAAGAATAAAGTAGAAATCATAGAATCGAGAGTGAAGTAATATATGATAGTCGTTCTGGAAAATTGAGTCAAGAATATTTCCTTTATGACTGCCAAAAACATATCACGTTCATTGTATAGGACGATAACTTTTAAAGTTGTTGCTTTTTCCCACAAATATTCCATTTTATGATTGTCAGTCATCGTTTTAACAGTTGGGTGAAGCAACAAAATCGTTTCCAATGAGTTTCAGAGCTTGGCACAGCTACATTGTCACTTAAAATCTGACTATGGATGTTGAATCGATTTAGTTTTCTTTTTTAACACTTTTTACAATAAATAAAATTCTGGTACACTGAAGCGGGCAGTTTAAGTTGTTATTTATAAGGAAATAAAATTTCCTTATTTTCCTTTGATAAATAAAACATTTCACTTGAAACTTAACATTCTGACTTTTCAGATATAAAATGCGGTTCATTAATCCTTTAATGGGCTATTTAGATTAGCTTAATTTGATTTTTTTCAAATTTTTAAAAAATTACATTAAAAAAAAGATAATTCTGATGTAAAATTTTAGAATCAATCCTGAACAAGTTTTTAAAGAATGATAAGAAGAAAATACCATAAAACAACTCTGTTAAAGATATATGTTAACCATTCTTAAAGAATAATACTGTAGAAAAAAATAAGGATTATCAGCGAAACACTCGAACTGATTTAAAATCAAAGAAAAATACAGTACAGGGAAAAGAAAATACAGTACAGGAAAAGGAAAATATAGTTTTGAGATAACAACAATTTAATTTCAAAATTTAATTACTGTTATCTAACAGTTGAAAGTTGTTTAGGAATCTGTTAGATAAAGTAAAACAGAATATGTTAAATTTAGTTATGGAAGTGAAGTGTAACTGTTTTATAAAATAAAACAAATTGCAATTTGTGGCACATTAAGTGAAGTGTTAACAAACCATTAAAATACTCGCCAAATGGAAGCCAATTTAAATAACGGAGAAAGAACAACGATGTAGGAATGTGAATGAAATTATGTGGATTGCCAAATTTGGCGAATAACTGCTTGGAAAAATTATGTGCATTTCACAAACTTACCATGAGTCTTAACGATTCATTAATAACATTTATGGAAGCTTGAGGATAATGATAAATTTAAGAGTTTTATAAAAAGAACCAAAAATATTTAAAAAAATTCTTATCAATTTTTCAATATTTAATTATCGAATTCAAAACTGAAGATTATTTTAAACTATTTCCAATAATATCTTGCTCATTTTCATTTCCCTTTAACAGAGATTATTTTGTTTTTTTATTCGGTTATTTAACATGTAAAAACTAAAACTTAAAATAAAAATGACAAAAAGTAAAAATTTTAGTTTCTCCCTGTTTGAGACATGACGGCAAAAAAGATCCCAAATGCCATTTATAATTTAATAATCAAATCAAAAATGTAAACGTCCCTGAAAGTAAAATAAACTGAATTCGCCTTTAATCTATTTTTATCTATATAAATGTACAATCAAACCTTTATCTTTTTTTTAGATTAGGAGAAACAAAAATCTTAATACTTCAAGATAAGTTTTTAAATCGGATTTGTGACTAATTTTCTTATTGAATAAGATCACAAGAGAAGTGGATGAAATATGTATTTTTTTCTTTGAAGTTTAAAGATCAGTAAAGGGAAAAGATGCTATTTATATTTCATTTATATAAGCCCTATTATTAAATTGAATTGAATGGTTTTATCTGGTTATTAGTTATATAAAGGAAATTCACGAGTTTAATTTTCGTGGATTAACAAAAAGAGAAAATTACGTTATATATTTTAACAAAGGAATCTGTTCTACATTAAAATCCATAATCAATTTCTGGAGTGATATTCAGAGCAGAATAATAGTTTAAAGATCTTTTTTATTTCTCTAGCTGGCACTGAATTTCATCATATCAATCTTTAGATCTGCTTTTGTTGCTGCTGTTGTTGATGGAATTGATCATTTGTAAATGTCTTCTAAAGGATCAGTATAAAGGAAAATAATTTTATAGCATCCTCAGGGTCGTTGATGGTAAGCTTATTGTATTAATTTGAATATTTCGAGAAATATTTATCGTTTTACAGTTTTTTCCGCTAAATATTTTGGGCTGTTACCAATCTTTTTGGCATAAAAGCAATAAAATAGTTTTTAAACATGGGAATAACTTCTCAATGCAGATACAGCAAAGCATATAATGATGAAAATAAAAAAATATTATTTTATTTTTTACAGGAATTTCTTTACTTTAAATGATAACTGATCTATAGAAAAATAAAAGTACTAAAAATTCTTGCCTGGTTGCCGTCGCAATTTATTATGTAAACTGAATATTCTCGAATTTAAAATTAAGTAAGCGGTTTATGTTCCTTCGAAAGTTTTGTTATATGTGTTCCTTTTATTTTTGGAAAAAATGAATACAAATCCATTGATGGAACAGTTGGGAATACGTAACATGAAACAAAGATGAGTCTCTTCAGAACATCATAAGATATATAAAAATTTGTAGTTTTTCCCATTTAGAAATTAGTCATCAGATCATAGAGTAGATCGTTGGTACTGTGGAAGTAAGTTCATAAGTCATATAACAACTTCCAGACCGGAGTGTACGCTTTTGTCTGGGGGTTATGTTATTCGGCCGCAGACCCAATCGTCCCAAGATCGAACCTAAGGAATGTCAGAATGTTGACGACCATGGTTCTGAATTTACAAACGCAACCTTTGTGGCCCCCTCTATCGGCAGCAAAAGTCACCATAATGATTGGCGCGATGAAAATGTTCGTCACTCGCCATAATAATTGGCACGACAAAAAAAAACATTCGTCGCCAGCCATAACGTTTGACAAGATGTAAAGGTCCGTCGCCCGCCAAAAACAATTGATGAGATAACATCGTTCGTCTCATATCCAGCTCACTGGAGGGGGTGTAATGTGGTGGTAAGTTCATTAGCCAGATAACATCTACTGGGTAAGATCAATTGCTTTTGTCTAGTAGGTATGTTGCGAGGCTTCAAACCCAAAAGTCCCGGGGTCTGTTCCGAGCCAACACCATCTTCCATACTACTATGTCCAAGCTATCCAGATATATGGATCCGGATCCAAACTATAGAATTGTCTAAACTATCCGGATGTTTTGTATTAAGAGAGATAACATCATTCAAGCAGTACTCTGAAACATAATATGACCACTCTGCAGGCATAGCAAAGAAAGAAATAGAATAAAAATATGAAATTTTATAATTCAATCATTAGAAACCTTAAATGTATTTTAAATTCTTTAAGTCATAGGTTCCCAAAGTGGGCGATAACACCCCCTTGTGGGCGTTTGAGGTTTCCAGGGGGGCGGTAAAAGACCCAGAGAAAATTAGGTGGAGTTGATATGGTGCTGAGGGGCGTGAGAAGATTAATCAAATATAGTCTACAATGACTTCAAAAAGCGATTCCAGGACATTTTAAACATGGGCATACCAGACTGGGTTTTTGACCATTTTTCCAATGTCAACACAGTAGGATCATCTCAGTTAGAAGAAAAACTAATAGATCTGACGACAGATGAGTAATTGAAAATTAAATTCAAAGCCTTTTTTCTCAATGTCTATCAAGAATTTCGACTGTAGAAGTCGATTTCGCAACTGTATTTAGGATTAAGGTAGGTTTTTCAACGATTTCTGATAGCATTCCCATTTTCATATTTGTCAGAACGTGGATCTAGTGCTGTAACAAAATTGGGAACGAAAAAGAGAAATCGGCTCCATGTTACTGAACACGGCGACTTACGATTGTTATGAAGTAAAATCGAACCCGATATTAACAAGCTCCCTAAAATGCATCAAATTCAGCCTTCTCATTAGTCAAGTTAGAAATTCTATGTCTTTAAATTTTAATAAAAATTCTTTTTAATATGATTAAGTATGCGTTTTGATTGTTACCTGAAACTATCGATTTATTTATTTAGGATGCAATAGTTTAATGTGGATTGCTTCGTATCATGATAACCCCTGTCTGTACTTATAAAAGGTAAGTCAAAACTTTTTTTAAATAAAGAAGAAACTCTGTAGCGTTTATATTCCAACAAATTTCTATCTATTAGTAATTTTTTATATTTTATTTTCCGCCATGCATTATGTACGCTCTGGAGTGGGAGGGGGTTGGTATTGAAATATTCACTAGAAAAGGGGGCTCCAGTTCAAAAAAGGTTGGAAACCTCGGCTTTAAGCAAAAAAAAAAAAAAAAAAAAAAAAAAAAAAAAATTGCTTTTTGACATTCCATTGCCTCTTTCCAACACTAATTGATTTCAAAACAAAGAAGATAATGTACTTAAGGATATTTTTACGGAATTAAAATTTAAAGATTAGAAACACTCAAAAATGAAGCTTCCTGAAAACATGGATTTGAAATTCGCTCCGAATTGCAACTTTTAAGAAACATTTTGAGAAGTAGAAACTAGTCAGTTGAAACATTTTGCGGAATATTTTGAAAACTTGTCTCTAGGATTTTCAAAATTGGCTAACCAGTTGAATTAATTCTTTAGTTATTAAATCAAAAAGATACTGAGACGTTACTTAAATATATTCCAAGTGATATATTTCAGAATGTAGAAACCAATTTCTGATTCTGATCTGCGATCAAACCAATGGGAGTTGTATTCCCAAAATATTCACGTATACCGTCTAGTAAATTTGACAAGCCATAGAACGTCTTATATGATATTGGGTAAAATAGCTACGAAATATTAACTTTTGGTATAAATTAGCATATTTAAATGAACTATCATAGGATACTTGATGATTTCTTTGGTTATTAATTCCTGGAATGCAGTTAATAGGAGTGCAAAAATCGAAACTGTGCTAAACTTAATGGAACAAAAATTTGACGCCAAACTACAACTGTAGTTACAAATTATCATATCAAATTTGATGTATTTCAATTATAGCGTTTCGGAATTATCGTGTTAACTTATTTCTGAAAATCCACAGTCAGCCATAGTCCATAATGAGATTTAGCTCAAAATTTACAGATCTTATATCTGTGAGCTGAATTTTTTATATCTTGCTCTCTTAGTTTTATAGTTATCGTATGAATTCGTATTCGAACTGAGGGACTTCATCTGAACAGAATATTCAAAATTTGATAGAAAATAAAAAATTGCAATTAAATATGAGATTAAAAAAAGAATTTTAGGACTATCTTATAAATAGGAAGTGGTCAATAATAAAATTAAACCGGCCAATGGGAATGAAGAGGAAAAACATGTAGAAGAATAGTAGTAATTATTTATGGCAAGGAGATCGGGATAGCCTGATTGGTAGGGCATTGGATTCGCATCCCTTTGTTTATGGTTCGAATTCGCTAGTCAAAGACTATCCGTGCGTGATGATGGCTGGCGATCCTATAAATCTGTCGTGGTCACAAAGTCCTCCATGTCGAGAGTAATACCATTGGAGCTACTGGATCTGGTTCAGGTCTAAATTATGATTTGTAGTTGAATTAATGAGATGCATGAATGAAGTTCACCTCGTAAATGGGGTTGTGACACGTGTGCAATTAACTCGTACTAATGGTCCTAGATGAATCTTTTGATAAAAAAGAGACGCAAACAATACGGCTTAAAATAACTGACTTAGTCAGTGGGCTAGTCCATGATAAGGGCAGTAGAAACAAGAACTACAAATTTATGGCAAGGAGTGATGGAAAATTATACAGTACCGAATCGAAAAAAGAGGAATTTTCAAAGATATCATCTTTCGAGCCTGCAGTTACTTAAGACTTTTTTACAAGCCTTAAAGATGCAGACTTTTTTACGTCTTAATAGATTTTTACAAGCCTTAAAGATCCCTTTTCCTTCTTTCTACAGATAGGATCATAAAAAACAGAAGTAACAGTAGCATTAGGAAGCATGATGATGTAAAGTCTAGTGTTGTGAATAACTATGCATGGAATTATAATTTTCTTTAATAAATAATCTTCCTTATATTACAATTTATAGAAAACTAAGAAAAGTGAAAATTAAGATGATACAGATTATATAAAAAGGATATATTTATATAAAGTAAAAATCTTAGTTTTTATCCATATAATAGAAAAATTATTCTAGATATAACAATATCCACTATTACTATTATCCTTTTATTAAAAAAATAAAATTCATAAATATGAAAACCTTAGTAATAAAATATACTCTTTAAGTAATGTTTGGTTTATAATGAAATAGTGAATGACTCGGAATTGCGTGAGATCTTAATTAATTGATATTGTACTTCATTTCTTCTTAACAAATATTGATAGTAGCTTTATCCAATAAACATAATTCGCCTATGAATCCCTTCCTGTTGATTTAAACATATGAAGTCTTATCTATAAATCTTGCAAATAAACATTTCAAAGGTTCAAGGACTTTTATAATATTGGAGACAATTACAGTTTTTTTTTGTGTTATTATTGAGTATTGACAGGTAACTTTCCATGACACTTTTTTCATTTCAAAATTTCAACAAGTTTTTGTTGGTGATTCTAGATTTATAATGCTTTGAACTTCCTTCACATAGTTTTATTTGTAATAATAGTATTCTCGTGCTTAATATATAGCTCATAAAATGTTCTCTTTAAACCTGAATTCCTAAATGAAATTGGTCTTTTTAGTTTTCAGGTAATTAGAAGTTTTTATAATGTTTTTTTTTCCAATTTCTGTCTTTGTTCTTGTAAGCAGTTATTTTTTAAATCTTTTTTGTCTCTCTTGGACAATTTCTTATTGTTTTTGAGTTGCCATCCTTTCGGAAACTGACCAAGTACTTCAGTTTTATATTTCCGCTATGGATTTTGTTTGCATTATTTTCGTTTCTGAAGATTTATCAAAAGAAAGTTGATCACAAAAGACTAGAAACTAAGTTCTGTTTTAAGTATGAATAAAGGCACAGAAACCGATGATAGAATATCTGAAATACAATGAACAATAGGTATGCAATCCCATTAGAAACACAATCTCAATTTTTTAAAACTTTCGAATTTAAATTGTTGAAAAATAAAATAATAAATAATAATAAGTTAATTTCAGATACAATTATTGCTTGCGTACAAATAATCATTATGAAAATCTAATTTTATTTCTCCCACATCAATAAGAATAAAGTATAAAGTATTTCCTAAATAATAATTCCAACAGGAAACATTAAACATAAAATAAATTAAGAAACTTTTACAGCTTAAATTACGCCTACCATAAAGATGAGTATTTGAATTAAATAATGTTATGAAAATTTAACTTCTCCATAGAAAATGTTTGTGAAAAATTTGCAAAAACAATTAGAATTTACCACTTATCATTAAACAAATAGAAAACAAATTAGAATTTTAGAATAATTTTTACTGCGTTAACTCCCTTATGTGCTAATCCATCACCCAGCATAACATGGTCTCAAGATGTCAAGCTCTCTGGAAGAACATAATAACGATAAAAATAAATACACGCACAAATGAGCTCTTATATATATATAATATAAACGTATAAAGGGATAATGTCAACAGTGAAAACAATGGAAATAACGTTTGCGATGATTAATATACTGTGGAGAAAACAGTAAACAAACAAGAAAGTTGCATTTATCAATTTTTATTATTAACTCATTTATATATAAAAAATAAGGCTAACAAAGTTACGTAATAAATTTTCCAGTGGGATTTCAAAAAGCGTGTATCAAAAATAGGATAAAATCACATTATAACAGTCATTTATTCATATGTCATTTAAAAATTTAATTAAAATCTGAGAGAGAATATGGAAGATAATCTGGGTAAAAACATGAAGAAGGAGAGAGATTTCGCAAATTTTTTTATCCAATTTCAGAAAATATTGTTAAATGAAACTGTTCCTTTCTGGGAATAAATTTTTTAATACAAGTTCATTTTTAGATTTCCCAAAGAGTCCCCGTTATTTTGTGTGGTATACATGTATGGCTATTGAATTTTTATATTTGACCATAAGCGATATTCAACTCAAAACAATGCTTTTACTGTAAAACCGTTCCTTTCCAATACAAATTTTTCAATATTTTTTGTAAATTTCTCGACTTTTAGTAAGATCGCATTTTTCAGCTTTATCAAATAAAGCAGAAATTTTTTAAATAGCCATGTTTTCCATATTAGAATAAAATCCGATCAAGCTAAAATTGTGGGCATATAAATTGGTAACCAAGGGACATTATTTAATGTTCGGAATTTATAATTAAAATTGACTAATTCTTGTCTTATTAGTATCACTCTCTTATGAAATACTCATAGACGATTCACCTAATAAAATGGAAAGAATTTTCAGATGCAAGTTTTATAAATACTAAAGCTGGTGAAAGCGATATTGCTATCATTGCAGATGAATTGTTTTCAAGATCAGTTTCACTTTACAGTCAGCTCTGATAATCATAAAGAGAGAGTAATATGATTTGCTTTTGGAACACTCATAGACAATTCACCTAATAAAAGGGAAAGAATTTTCAGATGCACTGTTTTATGAATACTAAAGCTTGTGAAAGCTATATTGCTATCATTGCAGATTAATTGCTTTCAAGATTAGTTTCGCTTTGAAATCAACTCTGATAACCAACAAGGAGAGAGAGGACTTTCTGGTATTTTTAGAAAGTCACTACAAATGTTGCACGAAACCTAATCAATATGAGAAGTGAGGCCCAAACGAGGCATTGTACGATTTTATCATGCTTTACATTTCTATTCATATTCTCAACTAGCCGCCTTTGGCGACCAGCTTGTTCGCCATGAGTAATTCGTTCTAAAATTTTTAATTAAGTCACATATTCATTAGCCTTGAAACAATTCCGGGCATTGATTGGCCTGAAATTAAAAATGTTTTTTTCCGTGATGTTGCCAAAATATTAAATAAGTTTTTTTAAAGAAAGCGAAAAATGAAAAACAAAATTGAATAAATGATTTAGATGTTGCAAACGATCATAGAAACCTTTGCGTTGCATTTATATATAAAATGCAACGCATTAGCGGTTTTTTTCGAAAATATCATATTTTTTTTTCTTTTATTTTATCCAGTCACATGCTAAAAGTTGTCTTTCTTTAGATTTATTTTGTGATGATAGTAATTTTATTCGAATTTCCGGCATTCTTTTATTTTATTCAGTCACGTGCTAAAAACATGGTTAAAATATTTCTTTAAAAATTCGTTAAAAATAGAAGCTGACGGTATAAATTAAAAAATCTGATACCGTTAGAAAGCTAATTTTTCAATCTTTAAATGGATATAAAAAGCATGTTTGTGCAATCATATTTTCGGAAGTTATAGCGAAAAAACGTTGAAATTTCGCTTAAATTTTAATTAATTCAAATTCTAATTAAAAATTCGAAAAAAGGGCTCCGAGTTGCACATTCCCGACCTCCAAGGTATACATGTACCAAATTTGGTAGCTGTAGGTCCAACGGTCTGGCCTGTGGAGCGCCAACACACGCACGCACGCACGCACGCACGCACGCACGCACGCACGCACACACACACGCACACACACGCACACACACACACACACACACACACACACACACACACACACACACACATTGAGCTTTATTATAAGTATAGATTATAGAATGCTATAATCACTCCTTAATTATTTAGCTAGTGTATTTTGAATATATGCTTTTAATTTTTATTTTGTGCATTTCTTTTTAACGTTTTCAAAACATTATCAGCTATTTTATTAATTGAAAATGGTACCAGCAAGCAGTGAACTAAATAGAAAAATTCAAATTAAAATCAAATAATCTCTACAATAAGGAAAGACCAGGCACCTTCGGAAATCATTTCTTAACCCATTATATGAATGGTATTCCTATAGTAACGTCTATCAACTTTAATGAAATACTTCTTACCATACTAGTTTGCAGTGATTTATTAAATTCTATTTGTACATTATATACAGAGCATTGTGATTAAATACGTATACACATAAAGTAGAAAAATCAGTTGCCTAAATTTGTCTAATCGTTCAGGATAAGGGAATTTTCATGATTTTATTTTGAAATATCACTCGAAAATAGACTGGGAAGTTACAAAGTAACTATCTCTAGAAGTTAAGAGTTTAAATGAAATAAAATTCAACGAAATCGTGACATAATCGATATTTTCTTTTCATGATCCTTGTTAAATAGCATATAAAATTCAATAACAATGAATTTTTAGCAATAGAAAATTAAACTGGTTAGCTACTGGTAAACATTGATGACATATCTAGAGGGCAGGAATTAAAGGGTTTGCTGCAAAAATGTAGTAGCTCCAATAATTCAATGTATAAAACTGGGGGTAGCACCAGGAGCTACCTCTGTATTACAACAAACTAATGAAACAAACAGCTCCATCTCTTAATTTAACGTGATAAAAGTTATATTTCGCTGGTACAAAACAAACAAGTTTTTATTTTACAATATGATAGCACATGTAACTAAATTACACCAAGTTGGAGCTACATTCTATTTGCAGAAAACTCTTCAGTTCTCGTTTGAATAAATAGTTCTGAAATCGGACCAGTAATTGCTACAGGGAGATAAGTTTTCTGGATTTTTTAAAAATAATAATTTTAAGTATAACGATACACAAAAGTTTCAAATAATAATAAATATTTCTTTTGGTATGAAAAAAGATAAGATGTTAAATATTAAGACTAATTATTTGTGTTTTTTTCATCAATGATAGTATTTCGAAATGTCATCCCAAGGTTTGAGAAAATCGATGAATTTGTGTAGCCATCAAAGGGGTTTGCTTTTTTAAAAAAAATCAATGAATGGGGTGAATGGTCTTGCTCAAATGTATATCAGTGAACAGTTTAAAGAATTTTCATCAATTAAATAATTTAAAACTCTCATAGTAAACAAAATCATTAGCGAAACATATCATTCTCGAATTTAAATATTGAATATAGAGCCCATTTCTGCTCTTTCAGCTTAGAAGAATTTTTAGTCAATAAAAATAACTGTTTCTTTTTGTTTCATATTTTCTTACAAAATGTAATTCTGGTTTGTAAATTGTATATCATCATTTTTATTTCTCATATTTTCTATACATCATTTAAATTATTATTCTTCGCATTACAAAAAGTTATGTTTTCCTTATCATTATCAAAATAAACCAAATATGAATGAATATTTTCTTGGTATTTAAAAGCATGAATATAATTAATTTTAAATATTAATTTAACTAGAATTATTTATTCGAATATTTTATTTCATTTTCATGACTTATTAAATATTTAGCGGGTGTTGATTAGCATTATTTAGTGACGAGCAAAAACAGCATGCGTTATCTGATATAGCTAAAAAAAAAATTCCTTTTATTTTATCATTCTTCTTTTTTTTTTTTATCTTGTTGCTTTTTATTAGTAAGAGGCAGAGATTAAATCAAAATTCGTAAAGTGATATTGAAAAAATTCAATAAGAAAATAAAGTTATGATGATTGTAATCATAATAAAAAATCACTCACAACAAGCCGTAAAACAAAGATAGATTTCTTTACATGTAAGACAGTGGTGGGGAAACTTTTTTTAAGACGGGCCATTTGTAATAACTAGACGATCGTAGCGGGCCAAAGAATATTGCTTAATTGTTAAAAAGTTTATGTGTTCTATAAACATATACATATATTATTACATACACTTATTATTTTAATTGTAAAAAAGCAAAAGGTAAGAAAATTATAAGCACAAAATATAAAATGAATTTAGTGTAATTCTTGATGTGAAGTATTACACTTTATTTTCTGGTGTCATTACTGGTTGATGGTGCATGAGAAAAATGAAATTGAGAATGTTTTATCAAAATTTCATCATAGTCCGGCTCCGTTTGCGAAGCATAAATTCTTAAAACTGATGAAAGGTGCTCATCTGTAATTCTGTTTCTTAAAGAAGTTTTCCTAAGCTTCATTGTTGAAAAGATTTGTTCGCATATATAAGATGAGCCGATCATTGTAATTATCTTCATTGCTAACTAATGCTCTTGCGCGGGTGTTTGTTGAGGCAGTGGGAGTTTCGGGGACACAAACAATTACTAGAGTGACAGCGGGTCGTTGCAGATGACTGACTAAGTCTCTAACTGATCTTCGGGCGGCCTCGCTTGTATTTATACCTATCTGCAAGGATTGCTCGGGAATTGGAGTTTTGCGGTTCTTTCGGAAAAACAGAACAATGAATCGAAAATGCGAGAGTATCTGGAAGTTTCGAGCGAAGAGGAGTCAGCTGTTTGGGTCGGATGGATTTGTCCAGAATACTATTGTGGTTTGAATATCCCCGCAGGTAGTTTTTATGCGGGTCGTCAAATTAAGAAGTAAGAATACGTTCAAACATTCTCACGACGGCACTCTTAAACGGGCCGGATTAAACCTTTCCGCGGGCCGTAGTTTCCCCATCACTGATGTAAGTTATTAATTGGCAACATAAATTGTCGATATTAGAAAAAGTTAAAAATGTGTTTGCAAATCTAGTTTCTAAGATAAAACATTTTAAATAGAAAAAACTGTTGGTTTTAAACTTTTTGAATCAGAAGGCCCACTTAGGAGTTCTTCTGAGTTTTAATTTAGTTTAGTTATATTAACGTCCTGTTTAAAGCAACACGAGGGCTATTTGGGGACGGACCTCTTAATTTTGGACCACGATTAGATGACGAGGGCGATACCTGAACTGGCACCCCCCTCTCTGCCCCATACTAACGGGAGAACATTTGGTCTGACAGATTTAGCGTGCAAGAGACCCCTTCACACGTCGGTTCTTCGGTAGAATCGAGTCTCAAACCTGAAACCCTCCAGTTCCGAAGCCGAGATTTTACCACAAGGCCACCACGGCCCGAGTTCTTCTGAGATTTCAAATTTCTAATAACATATTCCGAGTCATCTAAAATTCAAATAAAATAATTATAACTATCCTTTTCGCAAAATATCATGGGCGAAGCTTGTTATATATATATTTAAAATTTATTATCGATGTAATTATTTTTTTTCAGCATGTTTCTTTATATACCTCTCAATTAAATTTTTTTTGCAATGATATACACATTTTTTAAATAAAAAAAAAAGATTTCCCACATTTTCGAACACTTAGGAAAAAACTGTTTTTATGAATTTTTCTATGTAAAAATTTACTGAAAAACTCCGCTGTCTTCCCATATCTTCTGCAATCACGGCCACTCGCTTCGCACTCAAAACCAGCACATTGCCATGAATAAACCATGAACACTAGCACCAGACATAACCACACGGGCCATTCCCTCGGCCCCTAAAAAATACTCCAGAAACATTGAGTTTATTGCCTGGGGTAGGGTTTTATCTCTGACGTCCAGGGCGGTGGTAATGGTCCTCTTCAGTCCATTGCAGATCCTCTCCAACAAATCTTGCTTTTCAGGAAAATTCCACGAGGCTCTCTTGTCGATCGACAGGCGAGTGCGATCAATCGCCTAATGGGTTTTGTCGCCAAGATATTTTTCTTCATTTGCTCTTTCGATCCGCCACATGCTTAAGCAACAGAACTTCGAACTCGACACAAACAGCTCGGGACTTAGGGGTTCTGATGGGGGTTTATGGAGGTCCATAAGTACGGGGAGGAGGAGTTCCATCTATCTTAATGTTTGGTTAATTGTGTGTTCAAAGGTTACAAAGTTTGTGGTTAGGAAATAATTGAAATGGATGTTGAATCGCCAGTGGATTAATTGAAAATGTTTGAATAGTTGTTGAAGGTTAAATAATATATCACTGACTAAAGTAGTGGATAGTAGATGGTGATTGAAGAATAGGGGTTGCATCGTTTTTTCAATGTGAAGTGATAGAGATTTAATTTCTATTAAAAAAGCAGTAAAAAGTTTATTATTATTTTAATTTTTAGCTCATTGCAATTAAATTTGAAGAAATATATTTTAAAGTAAACAAAAATAATATATTATGGTGCGTCATTGGTTCAATTAGGGAATCAGATCTATCAAATTGATCAGATCACAAATTTCATCAAGTGCCATTAATTTTAGTATTTTAGTATTTTTTGATTCTAAAATAATACACAACCAAGTTTGATTAAAAATTTTAAATGTAAATGGTATTGAATGCCAATCTAAAAATAAATTTAACTTACAAAAATTATACTTGAATATATATTAAAAATATTTTATTATGTGCAGCAGTATATTTTGAAATACTTATTAGATAAAAAAAGTCTATGAACTTAATTTAAACAATTGTATCCACCTAAAAAACTGCTCTGCATGATTGCAAGAGATTTAAAATTGCATGAGAAAAAAATTACATGAGATTTACTTTAAATATCATTGTTAAGCAGATACCGAGTAACATCAAATGAAAAAAAAATTCAAATTCGAATTTCTTAACTTTTTGCAATTTTTTTTAAAAATCCAATTTAATTACTTTTTATCATTCATTAAGAGCTGAAGTTAGGAGATTGCAATAAAATTACTCTAGCTGAAATCAAAATCCTAAAGAATTCTTATGGTCTAATATTTTAGTAAATATTTTGAAAGAGAACTAAATATTCAAAAAATAATAATGACTTACTTTTTAAACACCGAAATGTGCCATTTTACTTGAATATATGATATATTGTGTTACACACGGAACAGAACCTTTATAATTTGGAATTATGCAAGATAAACCTGAAGGAAGAAATCCTCTCCAATATCTTTTTGCCAATAGTTTTAAATATGAGATTTTTAACGGTGATGAAAGAAATGTCAATTTTTGCAATCATGTTAATATATTTTATACCTGTCTCAGTATATAAGAGAAATAACACAATTTTTTTAATGCCTTTGATGATGCTTTTTACTCGGCTATGTAGTTAATTACAGCAATGAAATTCTTCATTTTTTATTCAAAGTAGCGAAATCTTAAACAACAATCTTTTTTAATAGAGGTTTATTTAATATTTCTGGCTTAATTAAAACTAAATTTTTGTGGAGCTTAAACGCATTTCCTCTTTAAAAAGGAATTTGGAGAGTTGGTGCTAGCTTAGGTGTCGTCCTCGTCATCTCACCAAAGTTAAAAATTAAGAGGATCGTTCTAAAATAGACTTAGTGCTGTTTTAAAAAACGGGTTGTTAATATAACTAAACTCACTAGAAAGGAATTTTCATATTCTATATTAACCCTGCACCGGTCGCGCTCTATAAAGTCACGTAAAAGGTCACGCGGATTACAATTGTAGTCCATTTTCAAATCAAAATAAAACTCCAAAATAATTAATCAAAATTCTTTAATGAACTTTAAACATAACAAGGCACTTCTTCTTAATTATTTTTTAAGCATCAAACTCACTTAAAGTTACTATTGTAATTCGCGCGACCAGTGCAGGGTTAATGTTATGCAAAAGATAGTAAAAACATAAATAACACAAACATTTATTCATTGAAAAAAATTGTTCATTCACACAGTTTCACCTTTTGACTGAACTAATTTAAACTAAATTATTCTTTTATAACAGTGACATATGACTTTAAAAGCGATTTCTTTTTTTTTTTCAAAAAGAGAGAGAGAGAGAGAGAGACTATTTTTTCTTCTTTTGATTAATTTCCAGTTATTTTATTCCAATAAAAAGAGTTAAATTCTTTCAAAAGACAAGGATAAAAAATATTTATTTTTTATACCTTCTGTGCGATACTAAAAACCTCCTATTGACTGCCTTCGTCTTTCGGCTGCAGAAAATACGATCTGAAGAAGGAAACTAAAGCAGAAATGAAGCGGTTTCCAAAGTTCATGACAATAAATAACCTCTTTCTGTTCTCTGATAAATGTTATTAGGAGAAAAGTCGGTTTTATCGTTGTTTTCAGAGAAATTAAAGCTCCCTTTGCATGGTTAAATGGTACGATAAATATAAAGTTTAACATCTGATACACTTTTAAACACTTAATTTTGTGTAAAGGTCAAAGCATGGGTACAGCGTAGCAGTGAAGTTTCTATTAAGTTTACTGAAACTGTTCAAACGCACAACTTAATTGTTATTTAGTGAATGGCTGATAAAATTAAAGTTAGAATAACAGTAATAATTTCAAAAGCAAGAAAGTTATTAGGAGCAATAACTATTATTTATTGGAGCTAAATTTTGTAAATAGTTGTAAATATATTTTGATTTTTGATTTAATTGTTACTTTCTTTCAATTATAAACTTTAGTTATTTATTTTAAATTATTTGCTTGATTGCAGAGTAGTTTATAGAATGGCGAAAAACTATTGATAAAATTGTATTTCATTGTAATTCAAAATATTCTACTATGACCTCGAAATGTTTAGATTTTTGCCACATTTGTCACTTTTTATAAATACATACATTAATTACTTATTTTATAAAAAATTTGCTTGATTGTATTATAGCTTATAGTATCACTACGAGCTATTTGTCAAGTAATAATCTTTTCATAGTAATTAAACTGGAATAATTCAGAACACACTTGAAAATTGTTGTTTTTATTATTACTTTTCCGAAATTATAAATAGTTATGATTTATTTTAAGATGATTTAATTAATTGTAGTTAGTTTGGTATCTATGATATAATCCAAATAATATCTGGACATGGGAGATTTCCTGTCTATTTCCAAAGATTTGGAAGAACGCAGGAAAATAAATGCATTTGCGGAGAAATTGGTACGGTTTGCCACTGTTTAATGGAATGTAGGGAGATCTCAGAGTTAAGGAAGGACCTGAAGATTGTCAATAATGATTTAAGTACAGTACTGATGGTACCAGGTAACCTCAAAACCGTGAAGGATATGATGTTAAAGATTGATAGTTTCATTCCAACTGTTTGAGAGAGTGCAGATGGGGAGAAAGACAGCTATTTACTACCCCGAAAGGAATGTTAGTTTGACTGTTCGGTCAATGTAAGGTTGGACAATACTTACTCAGCTGTCGACCACAACAAATCCTGTCGATACTGCTACGTTCAGTGGTGGCGGGGTGGTTTGCTGTATGCAAGAAGAAGAAATATCTTTATGAAATATTAAACATGTAATAATCTTTTTATTGTAATTAATAAGGTATAACTATAACTCTGTGCTGAAACATTAAGGTTTTATTTCAATTATTACTTATGCCCTTCAACGAGAGACACCTCCAAATGAGCTTCTAGCATGGTGGTAGGATCTCGCTACCCTGGAGGTACATTTAAAGATGGCGATCTGGTTCTTCCCCTCGATGATTTTAAGTACTTCATTCGGGAAGGATTGTACCGTGGCCAGTAACGGCCCAACCACAGTTCCCGCCAATGCTGCTATTGCGTCGATCCAGTCATTTAGAATATATTATCAATGTGCCTTCGACCGGTAGGAGAGTCAGTGGTATGATTTATTATTATTACTTTCTTTGAATTATGAATAGTGATTATTTAAATTTTGAAATTATTTGCTTAGAAGTTAATGGATCCGACAACGTTCGAAGGAAAAAACTTGAAAAATTGGATTTTTCAAAAACTATTTAAAACTATGGTCTTCAGATGTATTGTCAAGTATAATACAAAATGCTATAAATACAACAAAATTATTTGAAAATATAATATATTTTGAGAAATAGGAATATTTGTAGTATATTTTGATGAAAGATAACCAAAACAGTTAACAGCCTTTACAAAATCTTAATGCAGAAATCCTATTTTTCTTTTTACACAAGTTATAGAATATAATGATGAATGAAATGAACCAAAATCTAAGAAAAATCTTGAGATACAAAGAAGTTATGGGTAAAAATGTACGTATAATTCGCAACTTAATTTTTCAAAAAACACCTATAAATGAAAAAGTATTTCACCAACAATAAAACTTTTGGTTCATTTCATTGCCAATATTATTTAAAACAAACGCTGGAATTTTTATGTAAATACCTCAATTAATTTTTGAGATATCATGTTAACGGCAGTGAATTTTTATGTAGTTTAAAGTGTTGAGAAAATTGAAATTAAAGACAAATTTTAGCTGAAAACATATGTGTCCCTGGATGAAAGGTCAGACTTTCCTTCTTTTAGAAACGTTGTTCTTGTTGTCACGAACTATTATTCCACATGAATATTCGTTCACGTGAAGGGAATAACTACAACCCAGCCTCCCTCCTAACATTAAGTATTAGTTTGGAAACCCTTGCGGTTCATTCAAAGAACAATGACAAATATCATTTGAATAAAAAATAAGAAAATTAGACTAGCCATTGTAATGTTAAAGAATTCGAGGTAGTTAAATGATATTAGTCGCAAGAGCATGGATGGAGAAACAAAGGTTGATTCGTAAGAGTCATCACTAACTCTTATATATCTCTTCCCATAAGAAGTACTTGCTATCATTGTAATGGAAGTTACTCCAGCCTCTAACATTACGTCACACCCCAGGAACAACCTGCTTCCTTATCCTTCCATACAGATTGAAAAACACCTTGCTGGGGATACAAAAGAATGTAATCTGGCGGGTTGGTTAGTTGCTGTCTGAATGGTTTTATGATAAAAATTTTGTACTGCAGATTATTTTCATATTTAAATGCAATTTTTTCTTGAAATTTCCATGGGAACCCCCAATTAATCAATCAAGTAAGTAATCAAGTCTTAAAATTACATTACATTTAACCGACGTTAATTTCGATTTAATTTTTCCCGAATTTATTTTGAATCGATTATATAAATTATTCTACTATTGTGTTTCAAAAAACCATACTGATTATTCTATAATTTTTATAACGCTATTGCGAATCTATCAAAATATGTAACAAACTTATTTTTGCAGTAGTTTTTAAAAGAAGATATAATTTATTAAAACAAATATTCCATAATTTATGAACTGAAGCACTGTTAACAGAAGTAAACCTATGTAAACATTCTTTACGATGAAAAAAAATCTTCTAATTCATACATCATAGTTTTTTATTAGGCTGTTTTTGTAATGGAATAAATAATAATGTATTCAGAGGGTCACATACAAGTTACAAATTTTTTTTGTTTTATTATTCCATTTGTGTGAACATCAAACAATATCTCCACAATATTCGATATTTTGAAAATCGGACAATATCGTGACGATACCTATAACAATGTTATTTGTTACTTGTGTTAACGTATATTTCATATTTATTATGTTTTAGTATTATTTTTAAAAAGCATATTTAGGAATAAATTTTGAGGGACACTGGGATTTTAAGCAGTGACTTGTTGTTAAATATCACCTCTCCAAACTTCTAAGTCCCATTAATGGGTCTATCAAATGTTGGAAAGATTTATACAGCTTTTCTCTTTTTATATACGAATGCTCATGAAGAAAATTTAAAAATTTTTGTAAAAAAAATATTCTTTAAAAGAAAACCCTCAGCATTTTCATTTTGGCATGGAAAAGCTGAACGAAAAATACTTTAAACTTTTTCAAATGGCATGATGGTGAAACCGCAGATACCATCTCTCATTATAAAAATTTAAAGAAATTAGATAGATTTGATCTTTGATGATGTATGCAAATTTTGAGAAATCTTATAACTTTTTATTAACATTCCTAAAAAGTCTTGATCACATTTGGGAAAATACGTCTATACTAGGCTGAGAGTTTGTTATAATTATATGAAATCTAGGATCAAATTTTCTAACCATGTATCTTTGCTTCTATGGTCAAATCTTTCTGTCATAAGATCAAGGTTTTCTAAGATAGGAGATTCATGAAAAACATTTACTTTATGCTAATCCTAGAAAGCTTTTTTTTCTATAATTTAATTAGATGACTTCTTTCCTTTCTAATTAGAATTGAGAAATGTGTTTTTTTACCGATTAGATTATGTATTCTTAGAATACTTGATAATTATATGTATTATTTGCAATTTTTGTATTGAATTAGAGTTTAGGTGGTTGATGGAATTTCGGTTTCCATATTTGAGAAGCAATAATTCAATACAATATGCCGCTTAGTGTTAAGTAACGTACTAAATTAGCATTAAAAATTTATAATTCTTACAATCTAAGATTTTTATCACGTTCGTAATCAAAACATTTAAGCTATACTAGACAGATAAAAACTAGGATCATATATTTCTAGTTTCTTTATCGTTTTTCTTAAACATATGGTGTTATTAAGAAGGTCAAAATACATTTTTCTTTCTAACATAATGATTTAATTTAAGAAATTGCATTTTTTTTCACCTAGAAAATATTAGGGAATAACCGCAAAGAGAGTAAGAGCTATAACAGACGATGGTTTTTCCCACACATTTAAGTGACAGAGACACCAGGACTCCTTTGAGCTTCCAAGCACAGCGTTATTCACACGTTGCTTGATTCCGTAAAACCCAGTCATTGGATTTCCCGTTTCAAATTTCATTTTTCGTTTCCCAGAGTTGGCTATCATTGGCAACATTCGGATTCTTTTTGTTTCATTCCTAGTATTTTTTAAAAACATAATTTAGATTCGCTGTCTAGAAAGTCAAATTAATGTTTCCTCGAATTTTGACAGAAAGATAATTTATTAACCCTAGATTGCCGAAGGCAGTTATTTTGACTGCTTCTCAATTAATTTCAGTTAGAAAAACAATTGTGTATATAATGACACAGCTTCTTAGAATTTTGTGACTTTTTGTACAACATATAAATGCATTTAATAATCATTGTAGTTGCCTACCCCGTCTTTCCTTTCCGGTATATATATGTGTTATACCTGTATTGCCTAAAAGCAGTCATTTTGACTAATTAGAAAATTTTAAATAATCAAATGACTTTTATTATTGAATTGTGTAAATTTCTTTATGAAATCGGAGCCAATCTGATTATATGGAATCAGATCGGCTCCGATTTCGTATAACAGTTTATACATTTTTTGATTTTGCTTTACAAAGAGGCGACAGAAATGCAAATAATACGAAAACAGTTCTTGTTCCAATTAGCAGATGAACTTTACACCGATTACAGAAAAAGTCATCAGAAAATGAGGATCCGCAAACCTCAAATACAACATATTCTAATAAACGAAAATTTTGTCAAGTACGACTTTGAAACAAAAACAAAACAAATAATATACGTAAAAAATGTCAAGAGTATGTTTGCGAAAGATATACTCATAAAAAGATTTCAACTTACATTTGCTTAAAATGTATAAATAATGAATAAATTATTTCTTGTTCTCGATGAAGTAATTTTTTTATTGTTTATACTTACTAATAACATGCTATATAACTGTAAATAGTATAAGGAATTTTAAAAATTAATTTGAAACAAATTTCTTTACACATTAGTTATTCTTTCATAATGCAGTCATTTTGACTGCTTTGAGGCAATATAGGTATACACTAAGTTTCCATCTTTCTAGTGTTAAGATAATTAACAACCAATCGATGCATTTCTGAGTATTCCGGTTTCTCTTGTGTGGTACAAAGTTATGTGATTTTTTTAATTGTTGATTTTTTTCTACGATGCTTTTAAATTACAAAGATAAAATGAATTTGAATTTAGTAAGTTTATTTCGATTATCTATCAGTTTTTACAAAACAAATAAAAGAAAATGTATGTGTGTGTCTATGTATGTACGATCTAGCATAGATGGTATTCTCTAGATTTATCAAATTTGCCACAGATATAATTTGGAAGATAAGAACGCGAATCACAGACAGGAATTTAGAAATATTTATTAATAAAAAAATTAAACGAAATTTAGGCTATTTTCGAGATAGATTCTGAAACCATTATTGTACAAAAACAAGATTTACACCTCTTCAAAATCTAGAAAATTATCTTTTTTTATGATACTAATTTAGTAAATTTATTGGAAGTTTTATCAGTTAAAAAACATTTCCCCACAATTTTCAACATCATATTGCCTAAAAATGCTAAAATTCTTTCATTGTTTCTCCAAAAATTTAACTGCGTAATTTTCATCATACCAAAAAAGAAAAATTCCTGAATCTGAATTCATGATCTGTATTGTACGTGACGAGTAACAAAAAGTGAAATAACCGTAATATTTAGAAGACTTTTGACATGGTTTTAATGCCTATAACAATTAGCTTGCTGACGAAATCTTAGATATGATATTATGTCTCAGAAATTTAATTGAAATTAAATAGAAAGACTTTATTTTAATCAATTATATCTGTACATCCAGTCTATAATAATATTAATGAGTGGTATGTGCGTTTTTTGGGCTCTACAATAAACATTGTTTGATATACAAGTGCCTTATATTTTGTCGATACTGCTACGTTCAATGGTGGCGGGTGGTTGGCAGTATACAAGAACAAGAAGAAGTGCCGTAAATGACGGAAACTTTGAAAGTTGAAAATATATCTATCCGATCAATTTGTTGAATTATAGGTAAATGAATTTTCATTAATTTATTTGCATTTTTCATGTTAATTTCTTAATTTTTTTTTTCATCTCAAAAGAGTTTTTACATAATCTTAAAATTCAAATCCTCATTTTTCAATTTGCTGTTTTTTGTCTAATAATTTTATTTTTATTTTTAATAAATTATAAATTCGAAAAAAATTCCTATTATTTAAAAATTTAAATTCTTCTACTACTCAAAAACAAATTCACATTTTATATGAGATTTTGTCTTATTTCTGTTTTCTTATTCTTATAAGCTGTAATAAGAGGTTTACAGTGGACTGATCTTTCAAACTGACATCACAGATATAATTTCATTCTATTATTATACATTGACAGAATGCAATGTCTTCTATTTGCCAACCAGTTAATGCAATTTAAACATATCCCTTTCTACTTCATTAAACTCATTAACTAAATCAATTCCACTAACTCGTTACAATAACTTAATATACCATTAAAAGTGCTGAATATATAAATTTCAAGTAAATTATAGGAACCGTTGGAGGAGCGATGCTTTAATCTGATGAAGCCGCGTCATCGCATTCCAGGCACGATATCTACATGCACCCTTGCAATGCTTTGTAACTCGATAAAACTTAAGGCCCCCCCCACCTAAATCTAGGAAACAATCCCTGTTGTCCCAGCATTGAATATTTATCTTGTCAATTGAGTTGTTTAATGAATGGATAACCCAATTTAATTCACTCCCCGAGTAATTGGAGCTATTTATTAATGCATGCCTTCCTCTGCAAACTAGTTGTGGAGAACTATTCATTTATTATCGGGCATTAGGTTTCATTGTAACGTTAACACGTGCAACGGAAGGGGGGCCTCGTGCAAAGATGATGCACCGGGCTCCGTTGTCAGCGAAGCGTTAGTTCAAAAGGATCGAGATTCGCCCGGCGTCTTTCAAGTTAAGGAAAGTGACAGACATGAATCATTTTCCTGGAAGGGCTTTAGCAGTCTGTGCATGGTTGGTACAGCTTTGATAAATCTTGCGAGCTTGCTTCAGGGACTTAGATGTAATGGTCGGTTGAATAGCAGTGGACAGGAATTCATTGATTAAATTAGGGGGAAATGGGATAAGTTGGAAGAATACAGTGGGAAATTGGCTAGGATAACTGTTTCCATTAGGTTAAAGGATTTAATAAATCGCATTACGGATATTTCCACTTAATTTGTGGTTATAAGGGAGGAAAATATTTGAATATTGTTCTTTATAATAAAAATCAAATCGCCATCTTTGAATACTTGCTATTTGGTGATGATATAAATAGTAAGTGTGCGTTTCTTATGATATTTAACATAGAAAAATCAGCTGAAAACGTCAGTGATTTTAAATCGAGAATGTCCTGTTTCACAGTAGCGCCATCTAGGACTAAGAGTATGACTTATCTACTCATGGATCACAACTCTTTTTACGCGGTGGACTTCATTCGTAGATCATAATTTAGATTTGAATCAGAGAACGACCAACTCTGAACTAGCACCTCTAGTGGTATTGTCACGACTTAAGTGTAATTTGTGGCCACGACAGATTTATATGTGTACCAGTCATATAATACACGGAGAGTCTTCGGCCGATGGGATTCGAAAAATGCGAGTCCAATACTCTACCACCCAGGCAATCATGGTCCATAAGTAGTATTAATTTAATATGAGTACCTGAGGAGTCTGGTTACAGGATTTCTGCTTTTGAATCGGAAGATTAAAAGTTTTCGCTTTTGAATTCGATTGTGTGTAAGTATTTCTTTAGCCTCCTCCACTTTGTAAGTACTTTTGGTGCACGGTAAACCCGAATAGCATCCTACATGGTCTGCTCGGGTAGGCAAGACATTGATAAATCTTACGAACTTTCTTCAAGGACTGATGTAATGGTTGATCTAATAGCAATTAAATGTGATTTCACTGATTAAATTAGGGTGAAATAGGATATGGTGGGAAGTCTAGAATCAATGGTGCCTGCTCAGATGACACCCTTGCTATCCGATAGTGAATAAAAATCGTGAGCTGTTACATAAAATAACCCTAATACTACTTTGAAAAAGGATTTTTTTTGCTAACTAAACTAAACTGAACTAAACTAATTAATTTAGCACTATCAACTAACATATACAATACGTTTTAGCATACCAAATGGAAATAAGTATTATCAATTAACATAGAGTATAGTAATTGATGGCGATACACAAAAAATGGGGAAATCAATTAATGGAATCTTTTAGTTATTTGATGCTGTTTCTGAATCTATGGAATAAAAGTGTTATGCGCTATGTTTAGGACAGATTTTGCAGTATCCATAAATATGGAGAAAACCGAAAATCGTTCATAGATACATTATAAAAATATCACGAGCTTCAGAATTAAATAAAAATTAGTATGACTAGTACAATGATTGGAAACGAAGAAAACTGTGTCGTGTTTTTTTTTCAATAGAGATTGTAAAGAAATATAGTATTTTTGAGATTTGACTGAAAACGTAGGTAGAGGACTATGGGATAAGCGACCACTAATGACATATTTAGAAGTCATAAATTTTCATGTAAAATTAAAAAAGCGATGAAATCAGATTAGGAGTTGAGGTTGGATGACTGGTTCTAAGTTCTAGAAATTATTTTAAATATACAGGTGTTTTTTGATTTTTTAATGCTATTTTGACATTTAATAAATTAAAATTTTAAAAAATCTTTGAAAAGAGTTGGATTTTTTCAGATATTTGAATATTTATTCTTGTAATTTATATTGGTTTGGACAAAAGTTGATGGAATCGGTTCAAGTAATAAAAGAAACTAGTGTATCAAATATATAAGGTATATATTTGCTGAATTCACGGACAAACTTTAAATGTAAATAAAAAATGTATAAAGAAATACTTTTTGTATAACGATATGGGACCGGAAATGAAATTGCTTGTGGAACAAGTAAGTATAAATAAATAATATAAGTAAAACGGAAAAATGCATTATCTACGAGACCAATGCGATCCTCATTGCAAAACTTTCAGTTATTGCTGCAATTGCTTATGAAATAACAGTAATATTCGAAAGAGCAAGTAATTTTTTTGCTAGTCATTACCAGACCAGTATCTATGCTGTTGTTGGCCCATTTGTGCACTTACTGTAGTATTATTTACTGGAGGGTGTTCGTTTAATACCCTCACCATTTTTGTTTTTCGGCCGAAACTTTTCATTTCCGACCTCATATTGCTTTACAAAATAAGATGCTTTATACGTATTTTATCTACCTTTAAATTTAGGTTCATTAATTCAAGGACATCTTGGACAAGGATATGTTAAGCCATTTAATACATTGCTTATCTACCCATTATCTAAAATTAAACCCTGTTTAACAGTCTGTGCAAATTTTTGAACGGAAAATAAATGGATTATTGGTGTAAACTATCGGCTTTTAGAATGTTACAGAATAAGATCCATTCCTTCATGAAGATTTCCCAAACAAATCAAGTTCTTAGTACATGATTTTTTGCAAACCAAGTAAAATGAAAATTCTCTAATTTTTTAAAATTTATTTTGTATTGGACTCTTTTAAGCAGAAATATGTTTCTTACACCCTGGTGTACATATGTATTATATATCTTTTAAAATTGTAATATTATTTTATAAGTAAATTAATTAAAACTATTTAAATACATTTACTCGGTTAAGTTGATACGACAACATTATAATTTTATTTATTTTGTTCCTACTAAATAAACAAACAAAAGTTAATTACTTGAAAACAAAAAAAGAAAGGCGATTACAATTCCTTTGAAGGAAGTAGAACTTTATTACCAGATATTGAATAAAAAAATAAACATTTAATTTGAATTGGAAAACAATTGTTCTTAGTGTTATGAAAAATGGCAATCGATTTCAATTTAAATTGGTGGAATGCACTTCATAGAAAAAGAATTGCTTTAATTTAAAGTTTGAGATAAATAAAAAGGCCAGTTATGCAATAACAATGACACTTGTGCAAAGATAAACACACATTCAATTTTATTGTTTGTAGATAATTACATTGCATGAAAATTCGATGGATCTCGAAATGTAGGCACTAATACCAATATTAATTATTTGGTACATTTATACAGTTTGAAGAAACACTAAAATAAAAAGAAAATTTGGTACGGTTTCCACCAGTTTTTAATGATCCGTCGCAGTGAATAGTGCTTCAATCATTTTTTCTTTTAGAGTTGCATAGTCAAATTGGTGAAACAGACACAAAGTTTGTTACAAATAAACTGCATTTGATTAATTTACTTATATTGTTGTTTTTACAAAATTATCATTTGAATTAACATTGTATCCTGAAAATAAATCCTCTACATTGATGTATATGTAATATTCTATTGATAAAAGGAAAATGAGTGAAAAAAAAAATTAAAAATGTCCTTATAAAGCGCTTTGGAAGAAAAGATTCATCTACTTTTAAACTAATTGACGAACAAAGTACTAGGATGTTATATGAAGAATAATCGTGAATTAATAACAAATAATTATCGATGGCTTTTCTCAAATTATTCCTCAATACATACAATGCCCTGAGCTAATCTTTTCTTCCTCTCTTAAAACACATGTTTGAAGTCACTTTTACTTTCTCATATACTAAGTATTCAAGGAGAAAATATTATAACCGCCAGTAAATTGGATCTCAATAGTTTTCAAGTTTAAGTTTTATCTGAATCCAAAATAACCTATTTTTGCATTAGTTTAGTTTAGTTATATTGACGTCGCGTTTCAAAGCAACACGAGGGCTATTTTGGGACGGACCTCGTAATTTTGAACCACGGTCAGATGACGAGGACGACACCTGAAGTGGCACCCTTTTCTCCCCTCCACGCCACACCAGCGGGAGGACGTTTGGCCTGACAGATTTAATATGCAAGAGACCCCCTCACACGACGGTTCTTCGGTGGAATTGAGTCTCGAACCTGAAACCCTACGGTTCCAAAGCCGAGACCTTACCACCAGGCCACAGCGGCCCAAACCTATTTTTGGAATTTTGCCTTTTATTTTGTGGAAAACGCTATGATTTAAAAACTTTTTAAGCTACATGGATGGGACTCGGTTTGCGCCTTCAAATTTATGGTGTTAGTACATTTTTTTCGAAGTTATGAGAAATCCATTCAGAAGGAAGTTTTTATAGTACAAAAAAAAAACAAGAAAACTACAAAATGTAATAAGCTGAATACATAAATTGTGGTACAGAAATTTGTTATCTAAAATTTAAATAGGTGTTATATTTGGAAACTAAGCTTCAATGGTCTTCTATGGTATTTTCAATCGAATATTGAAGTAAATTTTTCAAAAGTTGACCATCTGTTCTTCTGTACATTTTCATCTTTCCAATATGATAACTCGAAAATACAAAAAAAAGGACTTAAACCTGATATTTACAATTATGTACAATTTGTTTCTTTATAAATCTGATTCTGTTTCAAATTTTTGTTTGAATCGGTCGGAAAAAGAAATGAAGAAAATACATGTATAATTTTCTGGTATTTATGCATTAATTTCATATCAGTGATTACTCATAAAAAATCCTCAAATATTTTAGACTAAAAAAGATTTATTCAGGCCAATTATTGGTACATCTTAACTATAGTTCGCTAATGTCATGAAATTATTACACAAATATCAGTTTTCATGACAGTTGTCAGACTATTAATAAAAATCTGGGGGGGGGGGCATTAATGATCTTGACTAAGGTCTACAATATTATGTGAAGGGAAGAGATCTACTCCGTCTGATTTATTAGCTCTCCGAAAATTCCATGACAACTGCTATCATTGCCTATGAAGATGAGCATCTCTTATCTTACGAAAAGCTTCTTCAAATTTAATTTAAGGAAAAAAATCCTATAATTCTAAATAATGGTTATAAAAAAGTTGATGAACACATCATACGTTGATTTTTAAAAGGTAATGATGAGGACGTTGTGGTGATATCTTAATAATCCAGATAACATCTACGGGATTGAGCAATTGCTTTTGTCCTGTGGTTATGCTACTAGGCTTCAGACCCGAAGGTCACAGGTTCTATACCGAGCATATCTTACCTCCCACAATGGTGACCTCGAACAATGAACCTTCAAACTTCGTGCAGCTGCCGTGGAGCCATCTACCAGCAACCAAAGACATCAGACTAACTTGACGCAACAATTCACGCACGCTCGTCATAATGCTTGACGTGACGGAAAAGTTCTCCACTCGTCAAACAAAGATGGGTATGGCGCATTAGATACAACAGCTGCATACACCAAACCAATTCATCAGCACTCAACAGCAACGCATATCGTTCGTCAACTCACTGGAGGGTGAGTCTGTGGTGATAACTTAATAAGCCAGATAACATCTACGGAATTGAGCAATTGCTTTTGTCCTGGAGTTATGTTACTAGGCTTCAGACCCAAAGGTCCTGGGTTCTATTCCAACCCCATTTCACCTCCACAACGTTTTGAAATGTACCGTTAAAGGCGAAGTTGCAAATGCACTTTTTCTGTCAATAACGTGTCAGTGATTCCCAATGAAATATTCAGTCGTTCTGATAATGTGAGCCTCCGAAAGTAAACTTGAACATCGCTGCTTTATTATAACAGTAGCCATGTTGATACTTTAGTTATAGGGTCACTTGGGTAGCAGGTCAACCTTCTTGTAAATCGAATTGTTTCCACTTAAAGCATTTTAAACATCATCCGGCTATATTATAACTAATAGGAGTGATATGTATCCTGTAATATCACATAGGCTTTAGCAGTCAATTTTCCTCTAAGTCAAAAAACAAAATTTCAGTGTGTTTGTCACATATCACTTCTATTTTCTGATGTAATCATGAAACTTGAGCTATCTATTATTCACATACTTTTGGAAAGATAATGACAATTTAAATTTAAAATTTGTATAAAATCATCTAAAAAGTTATGAATATAATTTACTGAACAGATATCGCATATCAATTTATGTTTTTACAATATATATATATATATATATATATTCGTTTTTCTTGTTAGAAATGAAAATATTTTTGAACTTTTAGCAAATGATTACAGAAATTTTTTTATGAATAAAACTTTCAGTCTCATAATATATGGTTAAGAGTTTTTTACAGCGAATATAAAGCCCAAACAGCATAGCTTATAGCTTTGAAAATGTTGGAAAAATATAAATATGAAATGCATTTCCCAGTTCTAAGTATTATTTTTTGTATATATTTTTTAAATAATTAAAATATTTATTTATTGATTGATGAGGTATATTTTTATGCCCAATTCGAAAATCCCCATTTTAAAAAAAAATAAGTTGTATTTTTCCCCTATCTCTCTCACATACACAAAAATTCTTCTAAAGTATCACTCCTTCTTTTTGGTTAGAAATTGTTCGTTGATCAAGAAAAGAAAGGGGAAAAGGATTTTCTATACCCCCAATTAATTAATTGACGTGCAGAAACCCAAACATAGCGGAGGTTTGACACATTCTGGTAATTACAGCCCAGGGGAAAGGGACTGAAACTCTGTTTCATTGAAGAATAATTTCGTTTGATGGTTGAATGAGGGTCATTTGTAAGTTGTCATATCAAAGGTTCTTTAAACACAATGCTCATTATTAAAAATATGTGTTCAAATCATAAATTAAATAAAGTTAAAAATGAAAGTAAAGTGAACTAAATATTCCTCAGATATAAATAGCTATTAAAAATTAGAATTAATATTTAGCTATAAGAAGACAAAGATGATATGTTAAGTATGTAAGTAACAAAGATGTATTAAGTATGTAAGTAACAAAGATGTATTAAGTATGTAAGTAACAAAGATGTATTAAGTATGTAAGTAACAAAGATGTATTAAGTATTTAAGTAACAAAGATGTGTTAAGTAACAAAGATGGTATGTTATACTTTGTGACTGAAATTATACAACCAATATTACTGAAAGGTCATTCTTCAGGCACGATGCTGATTCATTAAGAAATTAGTTTTTTTAAATATGAAAAATTCATTAAAACCTCGAGTTTATTTTTCTCTTTGTTTATGAAATAGTAAATATATAGTGTTTTAGAAATCAAATTATTTAGTTACTTTATGCAAATAAAAATAATATATTCTATTTTATAATTTTGCGAAAAGATAAAAAATAATAATTTAAAAAGCAACATGTTGCTTCTTATTTGATTTCAAAGAGAATAACAAATGAATTATTTTATGTTAAATCCCGTTATGTATTACTGTCTGGTAAATTTTCTGGGAAATATTTTCTTTTATTTTCCATATTTGCAGAATATTTCAAGATCCTATTACAAAAAAAAATAAAGATTTTGGAAACTTTTAAAACGCAAAAAATCCAACCTTTTTAATTAAGAAATATTCAAATTATTTGCAATGTTTTCTTTAAGTGCTCATTAAATACCTGTATTGATAAAAAAAAGGGTCAACACCATGATTTTGATACTCTAAAGAGTTTCAAAAATCAGAAATCAAGCTATGAAATAAGCCCCAAACTTTCTGAAAATTAGTTCTAGCTCATCTGGGGGATTAAATATAATTTATAAGTGATTGGGAGTTATAAGAAAATATGCATTTATTATCGACTATTCTAGTGGCTGCTGTACCAATATCTAACCAGCTGACGCGTTTGTTGGAAAAGGAGACTAATGAATCGCATCACTACAAAAAATGATATATATATATATATATATGTTACCGTGAAAGTCCGAAATCTGGAGAATGTCGACATTCGCTGGTGAATGTCAACATTCACGTAGTCGCTTGGTGTATGTCCGAAATATTTGCTAGATATCCTCATTTCTCACTTACACCGGCAAATGTCGACATCCACAATGCTCTAATGGTGAATCTTGAATATGCGTTTCATCTCTCCGTATCCGGAGAGGAGAAATGCAGATTTGCAATTTCGCCTCTCTGTTGACCTTGTGTTCCAGCAAAACACAACGTGCTCTAGGCCGCACCTCTTTGTTGACGTTGCCTTCTGTTATCTCCTTTTCGAGCTCTTTAATCATCTTTTCAAATTCCACCAAAGCTTGTCTGTGATTGTCGACATATACCGGCGATGGTCCGAAAGTGCAAGAAATGTAATCAATTGTACGGTCTTTCACCAACGTTTTTGGTATGTGTTGACATTCACCAGCGAATGTCGACATTCTCCAATTTCGGTCTCTCACAGTAACATATATA
>JAPMOQ010005572.1:4126813-4143471 GCA_026543055.1 Argiope trifasciata
TATGTAAGTGGAGCAGTGACAGAACACACACATACAAATGAAATTTCAGTGAAATTTTGCAATGAAAAAAATTGTCATTGCTGAGAGATTATTAATTACTTTAAAATTTTCGCCAAATCTAAAATGTTAATTTTCTGTTAATCTATTTAATTACGCATTTGTCAATGTGATTAATGAAAATGCCAAAAATTAGCTAAGTGGAATTTTGGAATTGGGTATTCACATTCAAATTATTGATCTATGGCAAGCTAAAGAATTAATCTTTCAAAAAGTCAGATCAAAAATATATTAACGATTTTTTTATTGGACACAAAATTCAGTGTTGCACCTATTTGAAGTATGTAAACAATGTATAGAAATCTGTACATTGAAAGCTGTAAGTATTATGAAATACCTTTTAAAATGTTTCTGAAATTATGAAAAACTTACTCACAATTTCCTACCTCTCCTCCATAAAAAAGGGCCTTTCAATTAACTCGAAAAGAAAATTGATGCTGTGTAAGAAAACAAAAATTTCAAGATTTATTAACCTTACTTCAAAATTTGTGGCAGCATTACCTTAAAACCAATATTTATCCCAAAATTTTCCTTACAAATTTCTTCTCCCAATTTAATTTGATTTGAATATCAATTAGTTTTTGATTTGCCTCTCAAACTTGCAGGCACCTTCAAACCAATTAAATTTCAAAACTCGGTAAGGAGAAAGATTAACATATTATTACGTCCCCACAGACTTTTCTTTCCACCAGGGAGCGCTTTAATTCCGGGTCATGAATATTTCATATTTTAAGAGAGGCTTGCTTTCCTGATTGCAAAAAGTTTTAATTGGATTTCTGCAACTCTTGCAACACACGATTCATCACGAAGCAAATGGAAAAGGCAGAGGAAGAAATTCAATCCACTTAAATTAGAAAAGTTTGTTCCGAAAGCGCTGTTACCTACGAGTAAAAATTTATTAACAATTTATTTGGCGCCAGTAGTGGCTGCCTTGGCGTTCAATCCTATTTTCGGCGGTAATCAATCTTTAATTTGTTGTTGAGAAAAAAAACATTCAATCATTTTCAGTAAAAAAAAATCTAACTCACTGACACGATAACGAAGTGCTGCTGGATAATAATAAATGTTCGATGATTTTTTTTTATTCATTAAATTGTATTTGTTAGATTTTTTTCTCTAACGGAGAAACGTAATACCGTTAGATAATTAAATTTAGGTAAACAGTAACGATCCAATTTGAAAGGTAACAGTTTTTCTTAAGTTTTTTTTTATTTTCGAATATATTTTGTGGCTTATAAGGACGTTTTTTCTACCCTATTCAAAAAGTCTACTTACATAATTTCCTTGATTTTCAATAGCATCTGGCAATGTATGGAATTGATGGAGCATTAGTTGTTTTTGTAATAACTTTAATGGATTATGTTTTATGAAATTTATTATTATTTTTTTAATGCTAAGTCACCCGAAAGCATTAATTTTTTCTATGCAAAAACTGATATTAAAAGTCATCATAATTTTCGGAGTATAATGAAGGTTTACAGGAAATGTATAATTTGTCTTATAGTGTTGTTTTAATGAACGCTATAAGAGGAATTAATTTTATGTATTAAACTATTTTCTTTTCCAGTAAATATAATCAAAACTGATGTTAGTTTTTATTTTTCATTTCATTTTAGTAAATGTCATCTGAATCTTATTTGTAAGATTTAAAAAAGAGTGTAGAAACGATTGAAATTTTTAATAATTAGAAACTGAAGATCTTTCTACAGTGTATTTGTAATTGTTTTGATTCGATTCAAATAAAAAAAATATTTAGAACCTTTAAAGCAGTGTTTCTCAACCTTTTAGTATTCACGGCCCAATTTTCAGTCATAATTTTCATCGTCCCCCCCCCCTCCACCGCATACAATAAAATGTATACAATAATAATGTATTTTGAGTATTTCGTAGCTAAACCTACACTACAACCTTAATTTTAAACTTTACAAATTACCAAGAATACTGAAATTTATTGACATTTTTCAACACCGATCCTCAGCATTGAAAAAACAAGAATCCTATGCATTTATACCATAAGACAATTTCTCTTTGAATTTTGGGCAGGAGTGGATGATGAGTTTTTTGCACTAAAAACAAGGGCATTTCGCATTCTACTACCATTTTCAACATCTTACTTTTGTGAAGTGGATTATCTGCGGTGGCTTCTTTGAAGACAAAATAAAGATCTCAGCTAAGTATAAAAAAAGAACTGAGAGTGTCTATTTCTAATATTAAACCCACCTTCAAAAAACTTTGCTCTGCAAGGCAGCCCAAGGAAGTCACTAATAATTATTAAATTTGTAAACAAATTTGTAAGTTGTTTTAATTTAATAAGTTGATTATTAAATATGCCGAAATGTATTTTGTTTTTTATGTGTGTGTGTGTTCTTTCCTTTTAGACACTTAATCAGTTTTTTTAAATAACATTTTCTCTTGGATATGCTTTTGCCCCTCATTAGAGTGCTCACTCCCCCCTAGGGGCGCGCTCCCCACAGGTTGAGAATCACTGCTTCAAAGTATTAAAAAATTGTTTTTCATGCATTAAATAGGATATTATTTCCATGCAATGCTTGGAACAACAAGAGTAATTTATTTTGTTTTGAAATGAAAATGCTAAGCATTACAATTGCTACAAAAATCAATCTAGCATAAATTAAAATAAAACATGAAGAAGCATGATCATGATGAAAATCATTACATTGTATTATAAACTGTATTCGATAATATAGAATCTGTTTTTATTGTTGATACTTGTGGCACTTGTCATAGCCAAGCCTACTGCCCAAATCAGTGATTTAATCAGAATTTATGCAGTAGCTTCTGAGAGCAAAGGGCCCTGAGCAACCGAAGGCAGAAGTCTGACTACAGCTCAAAGGAAGATGACACTCACACATTTATTTTCACAACCCCTTTTTACAGCGGGATTATTTCGCACACCTCACACTTAAGATATAGGGTAAAGAACAACAATGTTCGAATCAGGACTCGAACCCGGGAAGTCCAGAACACTGGGAAGATGCGCTTCTCCTACGGCTTATAATCTATTCTAATAATATTTCGTTGATTTTCAAAACAATTTATCTCTAAACAAAAAAATTATAGCATAAGTAGAATATTTTCCTTCTATCTGTATAAATAACCTTAAAAATATACTACAACAAAGATCATATTCATACAAAGACTGTATTTAATATCATTGCACTACGCCTAACCATAAACATTATGTAGTATATAACGAAAAATATTGCCAAAATAGACAAAATATTATGAAAAATTATTAAAATTACAGAAACATTCTGTGAATGTCAGATTACTCATACTAAAGAGGCAACTTAAAGTAATAAAAATATTTTTAAGTTAATTAAAATTAAGTTGGTTAAAAATATTTATTTTTAAGAGCTATTCCGACATTAATAAATAGGAACACTGTAAAAATTTTCTTTGATTTTTAAATGAAAATCAAATTAACATAATGAGAAAACCCCTTTCATAGTAAATATATTCTATCCAAAAATTAATTAAGTGCCAAATGTGAGCCTTTGTTCAAAGATCTGCCTTGAAGAGTATTTTAAATTATTTTGCTTCATGCAATTATTTTATGCAGAATTGAAATGTTATTGTGTTAATAAGTGAATTTTTTATTGTTTCTCCTTTACAGCATTTCTGAACTTAATAGTGTCTATCTGAGACCCAGATCACTAGAATATGAAATATTGCAATTTTTTAAACAAAATAATAATTATTAATCATGCAATTCTTAAGTATTCTAAATTAATTTTTATTTTAATAGTAATATATTTTAACTTGTGAAGAATTTTTTAAAAATTTCAGTACTTTTCCATTATACCGGCGCAAATCTCGCCAAGCAGACTTTTTGACGACAGCATACTGTCGCAATTTTGACGCAGGCGATAAAAGGGATGCGACTTTCTTTAAAAATATCATGGCAAAAGGCGATATTCTGTTTGGCGTTGGTTGCATCATTATTGGCGACCATTCGCCTGGGCCGGTATTGTGGAAAAGAGCCCAAATTTATTTTCTATTATGTTCATTGTATTTTAATTTCTTTATATTATTTCTTGCTTTTTATTTAAAAAGTATTATTTCCTTAGTTTATTATATAAACTAGCAGTACGGCTTTGCCCTTGGCATTCTATCCAAGGAAAAAAAAAGATATAAACTCTAGTCTCCATCCGATATGACATGGACATGTTACGCAACATCAAATAGACATAAAAATATATTTAGTAATTATCAAAAATATCTAAAAAACAATTTTTTACTGTACACATTTAGAAATATTTAGACTGTTAGAAAAGCAAAAATGATAAGGCCGTAAATGAAACAATCCAATAAACTATATAATAGAAAAGCTGTTTTAAAATTTAAAAAGATACAAATAAATCATTGTACCCACTGTTCTACAATTATTTATTAGCTTTATTTAATTTGATATAATGATAGTTTGCATTCCTCATGAGATTTTAAAGAGAGACGGTTACTTCACTCAATAGAAATGTTCTTTCCCTAAGTTCATTATTTCTCTGATTTTCGCTAACCAACGTTTCTTCCCTTATAGTGGAACAAATGAAGCTTTTTGGCATTTAATATATCCCAATCCAGGTTAGATTTCCTCCTTTAGGGCATAATGAGATTTGAATAGCTGTTTAAAATCAGCCGTGGTACAACTTTGATATCCCCCCCCCCCCCCAAAAAAAAAAATTACGTGCCAAATATGGGACTCCCTACGGACTTTTTAGGATTGCTGTTTCTTATTTTGGTGCTGCCAATTTTGTTTTTTTCAGCTTTTAGTTTTTTTCTGTTGCCAAATTTAGTATTTTCTTGTATTTTGTACCATTTTTTGAGTTCTTTTTAAAAGATTTTAGCGAGAATCCATCTTGGCGAGAAAAAAAAAGCGTCAAAAACAGGTATTTTGTTTGGCGAGAAAAAAAGTCGCCAAATTTCCGATTTTGGGGAATATATCAAATTAGTTCCTCAGCCGTAAACAAAGAAATGTATCGCTTATGCATATCACAGCTTTTTCTATTGGTCCATGTGCAGCTTGAAATTTTCGCGCATGCACAAAATAATTAAAATGATAATTATAAAATTCCCTTTATTATTTCGACATGACTTTAATATACTAAATTTTTTCCAGTAAATGCTCTGCAAAATTGTATAAATATCTCCAATATCTGTTAACTATTTCTCGAGTTTTTGTGGCTCAAATAAACAGACTCTTTCAGGAGACTTAATTTTATACTATCTATAGATAAGAGCAATAGCAATTCAAAAAGCTTATTATTTTTTTATTTTCTACTTACATCTGCCACATTACAGTCAGATTTATTAACATTATAATCTCAAATCTATATTTCCGAAAAGATTTTTTCCAATTAATATCCAGAGTTCTGATATTGCTAAAATGCTATATTGCAGTCGGAAAGAAATAACAGCAGAGAATTTCCGAAAGTTAATGAAAATCATTTGCAAAATTCTCTCTTTACAAACTTGAAACAAATCAGTTAACAGAATTTAAAAATATTGAGAATACAAAAATATATAATAACAGAATAAAAAATATATAACTTGTCTAACAAAGAACTTCTTACATGGCACTAGCATATAATAGTTACAAAATATTTGTTGGCATAAATTTATCATTTTCATTGAACCTATTGTGTTATCCTCGGCGAACTTTTGGGAAATTAATCTCTAGTAGGCCCTTAATAGTATCCAAAAACTGAATTTGCGCTTTAGACAACTTTTTCTTAATTGATTGGAACAAAAATTTGACACAAAATTGTACTTGGAGTCACAAACCTCCAAACTAGATTTGATATATTGAAGTCGTTGAATTTTACATTACCATGTTTATAAGTTTCTGAAATTACAGACCAACAATCACTCAATCCATAGGTGGATTTGCACAAAAGTTGACAGGTATCTAAACACTGATATTAATTCTGTTTATATAATTTCATCTCTAGCCCTTCCCGTTTGGTGATTATGGTGTTAATTTATATCGAATAGAGAACAGACAGACTTTCTCTGTCTGTTCTTTCAAGATTTGATAGAAATCTACAAATTGAACATAAAGACCATACAGAAAATCGTATCCATTGAACCAAAAGCTCTTTTGAGTCAATTTTGTCACAGAAAAACCGACAGACATTTTAGAAAAAAGTGTTTTTTTGGACTAAAGGACGGGGATAAAACGTTCATTCCATATTTTTTCTATGCTATGTATACGAGAAAGTAAAAAAAAAAAATTATAATATTGTTACGAACCTGTGGTTTTGGTTTCCCGCGCAAATACTGTCAATGTAAGGAAGACAGATTGACAGTAATGTATATTGAATAGTAAATGGGTGTGACATCAGAGGTTCCAAGGCTTGGCGACAAACTTGGTGACCATTTGGCGACTTTGGTGACAAAATGGAAATTACCCGAAACATCGAGAATTTTCCCAATCCGTCCACTAGGAGCCGAGATCCAGCTAGAACGCTCCTGATTGGTCCAGAAAACGTTAGCCCCACCTACCACCAGTATATATAAGGAAGAGGGCTCCAGTGTAAATCGATCGGGTGAAATCAAGTCGATGATCGAGTCGGATAAAGCCGAAGCGAAGCAGCGGAGAAAAAGGAAAGGAGTTCTGAAGAAGAATCAAGTGGAGTCAAGCCGAAGTGCGGCAGTGGAGAGAAGCCGCAGCTGAACGATCTAGTGTTCAACAAAGACAAGTAACGTTGTGGAATTTATCAAGAAGACCTAAGAGAGAGAGAGGTCTTGAACTGTGGAGTCCTGAACGGAGGACTGCTAATCTCTGTGTGGCATATACTGACGAAGCCTGTGTCGTAGCCCGTTGTGCCATCGTCGGGAACGGTGCTGTCCCGAACTAAGGAGTAGTCCCGTTGTGCGAAGTAGTGAGTCGACAGCAGAGGCAAGAAGAGACAAAGGAATAGTTCAGCCTGTTCTGGAGAGACCCAGGAGGTGTAAAGCGAATTCCTTAAAGATTCCCTCTCCGGCTGAATCCTGTCTGGCCGCTCTGTGGACATTGTCACTACAGAATTTCTGCCTGTGAACTACCATTTGCAGTGTGTTGTCCTGTGTGTACGTCTCGACTGTAAATAGCTATCACCTGTACATATTTGTGTTGTGAATATTTGTCGCCTGTGTGCTATCCTGTCCTCGTCCTGTAAATAAACGTCTGTGTTGTGTTCGTCAACTAAAGGACTGATCATTCTGTGTGAGTCATCATCATCTCTAACACCATACACAACCACTATATACTACGAGGTAAGAAAGAACCCGACGGATTTTTAGGATTAATAAAGGAAATCCATAACAATATCTTTAAAGCGCCAACTTGTATAAATAATTACGAATTAATCAAAAAATAGTCGGAGATGGTATTTGGTTCTTGGTCAATGTTACAGAATACCTTCGAAATTCTAACATGATACAGCAGCAGTTTGTTTTGGAATAAAGGTTCGGCCGGGTTCACACATCCACAATCCGGATGAAGTTTGAACTAGGCCGGTACATATGGTTATATAATTAAGACCTGAAATCGGCAGACTTTACTTGTTTCGATTTCTTTTTGTGGACAAAGCAGAATAACTTGGGTTATAAAACAACTGTTGAATCTAAAGGGAAATAGCACTATGACTTTGATCGCAACTATTAAAGGCTGGGATATTTTAAATGGCCTACTTGGTTGGGATATTTTAGATATCCGAACTTTCTTTTGTTTCAGAACTGTATTATTTTTCTCGAGCTCTATAAGAGGTTTCCCTATTGTATTTAATTGCATTAATTATTTTGGCTCTTTTTTTTCTTATGTTTTATTGTTATGTTCTTTTTAGTGCGTTTTCTTACCTTGTATTTCATTATGTATAAATGTCGTAAATATCGAACGACACTTAAGGTTTATTTGATTAATTTTCGAAATACTGCTAATAAAGTAATGCATATTGTCAAATAGTAAATAATATTATTTTGATGTAAAAGACACTGTCCTTCTTTTGCAGTAAAATGGAATGAACGATTATACATAAATTGTTTTTAATTCTGAAATATTCACGCATTCTTTCTCTTCAGATGTAAAAAAAAAGGTTCCTCCCCCTTTAGAATCCATTATTTACAAAAAGGTAAAAAGTGTCTTATATTGCGGAAATGCGTAAAGAATCTTTTAAATATTGCCGTTTCTATATTTTAAATTTCTATTCACATTATAGAACTATCAACATTCTGTATTTTGCTGGTTATAATTTTTTTCTTTATCTGAAAATATGATAAAATAATAACTATTCCTAAATTTATTTATTTCCAAACTTAATTCCTAGTAAGAGTATGTTTTAATTTATATTTCTGATCTTGTGGCTGTCAAAGTGATAGAAAAAAATAGTAAAACTTGATTTCGCTATTTTATTTGTTTAGAAAAAGACTTTATTTAAGCATTCTTTAATTTTTTTTTCTATCTTGGATTTCTAGAATTTTCGATTTCCAGCGAGATTGTTATCCGAAAACAAATAATGAAGCGTCATGAAAGCGCTTCGAGTTATGCCAGAGAACATTATTATTTTCACGTCTTTGAGCCAATGACTGCTTAGAAGACGTAAACTCAATTCATATGAAAAACGTTGATTGCCTCGAAAGTTTTTGAGGCAAAAAATTTTGGAGCTCGTGTAGTCAATTACTTGAAAAGTGATTCCATCAGATCTCTGACATAAGACGATTTTGACCGAATTATCGTCATAAGTAATGAAGTCTTATCGCATTCGATTGTCAATATTTGCAGCTTATTGCTTAAGAATTCCCATGCAGCAATGAAAACACATGCACGCAACTCTTTGCTATGTTGAAACTAATTCTCGTCTTTCGGCCGTTGTGAACTCCTTAATCACCAATGAAAGTTATATAACTGCATTAATAAATTTGATATAATGAGCTTATCTACAAACAGACAACCTTAATGATTATCTCCTTATGATTAATTGACCAGTTAATCTTTTCTGAGAATATAAATTACTGACATAATGAAATTCATGCTCAAATCCTCCCTTTTCTGGGCAATATACGGTCAATGTTCAACTAGATTCAATAAAAGTCAATGAATCTTTTTTACTATCGAAGGCTATAAAGTTCATTTCATTTGGACCCATACTGTTTGAACGATTAGGACAATCAATAGCAACATGCTATTGCAATTCGGTTGTCAGAATAGGTTACTGTTCATTTTCACTTTCTCGTTTGCGTACTAAAAGAATAGTAATCCTCAAAAATTTGAACTCAATTTTTTAATGAATCTCCACATTTTAGAACTCTCTGAGATCGAAAAACATATTTTTAGAAAATATGTAAATATGATAACTCAAAATATGATAACTCAAAGACGCAACGACTTAAATATATCAAATTTGGTATAGAAGTTTGTAAATTACGGTGTTGTAATTACATTAATGGGCTACCTGCACCGATTTTAAGAGAGCGTAGATGTATGTCCAGTAGCTTTACGGTTTGGAGAAGGTATTTTCCTTAAGATATAGAAGGCTCAGCATTCCCCAGTGATTTTCAAGCGATAGAGCTGCTCAATCTTTATTAGTTTATATTGAGCAGCTAAATTAATTGAGATTGAGCAGTTATATTAACCCCGTTCCAAAGAAAAGAACAATTTTGGGACGGACATCGCAATGTCAGACCTTGGCCAGGTAAAGAGGGCGAGGCCTAAGCTGGTACCGCCTCTTTCCGAGATTCCACTCCACGACAGTGAGAGGATCTTTGGTCCCGACAGAATTAACGTGCACCAGTTCAGCTTTCAGGATGGTTCTTCGGTGGAATCGGGTCTCGTACCTGAAAACCGTTTCTGAAGCCGAAAGATTATGAGCAAGCCACTGCGGCACTACAGTTCATTGTTAAATATTAAATACTCAGAAGAGTTATAAATACTCTAAACTCGCGCGGCTCAAAAAAACAGTGTTAGATTAATAACAAGTCTGAAAAAAGATTTTTTTTTTCAAACGCAAACAATTTGAGTTTATATTGTAGCATAAATTTTTTAAAAAAGAATCGTGGGCTCTGGGGATTATCAATAAATAATGAGAAATTCTCTGGGAATTATGCAAATTACAGTTGGTAGGCTTGCTAAACAAATGTGTCTGAAACTTCTTGCATACAGCCGACAACCCCGCCACCACCGAACGTAGCAGTATCGATAGGATTTGTTGTGGTCGATTGCTGAATAAGTATTGTCCAACCTTACATTGACCGAACAGTCAAACTAACATTCCTAAATGTGTCTGAAATTGTATTTTTTAAGGATTCCGGGATGTTTTAAAAGTCGAAAATGATCAGATATTGAATATTTTTATGATATCAATATTTCATCTTTCTGTCACTACATATATGATAAAATAAAATAAATAAAACTTTCCAGCTCTATCATCCAGATTAATTAGTTGAATTTATTTATAATTATTGTACACTCGCATCATGATGTAGACTACGTATAAGGATCTAATCAATAATGCATGAAAGTCCGTATTAAAATCAAAACAAATCTTTTCACATGAAAATATGAAGGAGAAATAAGCTTAGATATGAACAGATTACTCGAGAATGAAAATAACACCTTTTGTTGGAAATCGAGTGCATGCATGAACTAATCATGTAAATTAGTTAATTTGTTTATGGAGGGCCCCCAATTACCATTCTGTTATAACCGAAACTATGCACAGAAGTTTCGTTTTGTAATCTCATTTCGCGTTTCCGTTTGGATGGTTAATAATAATAACAAAAAATGCTTGATTTGTATTGTGAAGCTTTGTTTCTGGATTATCAGTCTGGGAGCTGTGATTATTCTGTGAAATCAGTTGCCTAGCAACGCAATGCAGATTATTACATCAAACATCACACAGAAGTAGCAATATTTATTCGTCAAAATGAAGGGACAGAGTATATATGTAACAGGCTGAATTTATTAATATAAAATGAAGAATAATTCATTGCTTCAAATAGCATTATCTCGATGGTTTGGATATATTTGTAACTATGAATCCAAATCATATTTTCTTTGAATTTAAAAAGTTACTTGAGCATATTTCTGTTTGTCATTTTTTAAATGTTAGATGAATAGTTCGGTAGGTTGGCTGGTTGATTTAATTTTAATGGCGCAAGAGCCAAAAGTAGGCTATATTGCGCCAATCCTATGGTTTGAAATGGCACCAAGTGGGAAATACCATTTTTCAAAATATTTAAGGTATATTTAAAAAAATAAAGTCGGTAAAACAGCAGCAACCAAAACGAGAGATCAGTCAGTCAAAACAAGTCCATCGTTGGAGAACAGCTATATAAAATGATAAAATCCAATAGCCTTTAAATATTTAAAAATATACTGATGAGGTGGTTCTCCCACCAATTCTCGCAAGTTAAGTTAAAATATAACAGGAGAATAGTTCGAGTAAATAGATTATTGATTTTAATCTATACATACTATAAAATTAAATCTCCTGAAAGTGTCTATGTTTGAAAGAGAAAATACTTAAATGAAGTTGGGAATATTTGTATCATTTGGTAAGGCATGTATTCAGGAAAGTTTTAGTATATTGAAGTCATATCAAAATAAAAAAGTAGTTTTATAATTGTGCTTTTGATTATTTTCCTATAACAATTCGTGCATGTGTAAAACAGCTGTGTTTATGCTTTCAAGTTATCCACTCATGTGTGGAAAACTGCTCATGCGCAAAGAGCAAGAGCTGTGGTTATGCGATGCATATCTTTGTTTACATCTGATTTTAAACAGCAATTGAATACTCATTATGATCGAAAACAGAAAATCAAAACTTGACTGGAGTACATTAAATGCCAAACCGTTACATTTTCATTTGTTATCCGATAATGAAAATGCAGAGGAAAGAAACGTTCGGTTAGCGAATATCAGAGAAAGAATGTCCATATTTAGGGAAACAAAGTCTTTGGTTGAGCGAAGTAACCGTTTCGGTTAAAGTGTAGCACGGTGTGCCCCCGAGTTTATCGCCAATATGGCAACCCAACGGAACATTCTTACAGTAACCCTAATTCTGTTTTGTTTACTAGTTTTTACAATAGTTGAGTTGTTAAGATACTACAACTGTTTTATAATAAATTTAATATTTAAAATATCGATTTCAGATGATTTAAATTTTGCTTATTATTTTAATTTAAAATTTATTATACAAAGAAAGTTTAGAATAAAATTAATATTAATTAAAATAACATTTATTTCATTTTTTGTGTTAATATTTACAAAAAAAAATTTTCGTTTTCACACTTTTAATTATCACTATGCGAATTCGCAAATCGTCTGCGTTTTCGTATTAAAAGAAGTCTGCCATGGAATTATTCGCAGTTCTCGTAATTCTTTTGGTGCTCCAACGTTTGGTTCCCTCGAAATATTATTATGTCTGCAATCGTACAGGAGTGGATGTTTGGTAGTTGGGATTATTTCGAACCTGCTGAATGGATGAAGGATGATTGGAATATTTTTTTAATGAGGCTTGGAAAGAATGCTTTGAGTGTTATGAAGTGTTAAGTGTTTATGAAAAGATTAAATAAAGCAAGTAAGTACATTAAATATTAAAAATTCTGTATAATATTCGGTCCTATAACATAATTTATTCTTTCTTGTAATATTATTATGCACTATTCCTTAATCCACACCGTCCATCTGTTCAATGTGCTAGCGAAGCTACTGCATTCCCGCTCCGTATGAAAGCGAAGCCCTAGGATGTTTTTTTAAAGTTAAAATATACTGCCCGGTGCCTTCTATGTAGAAGGCACCGGGCCTTCTACATAGCCTTCGGCATCTGTAGAAGGCACCGGGCAGTATTAAATAAATAATTATAATTAGTTAAACATTCTAAATAAAAAGGCGGGAAATGGCAACCGTAACTGTTCCGCGGAACAGTTTGTTTATTTTGTCCGCCATCTTTCTTGGCGACTTGGCATCCTTGGCGCAGCAAGGGGCACACTATTCTACACTTTTACCACCGTTTCTCATTAAATTGCACTGTAATTGAATTATATAAAAAGAATGAATTCACACTTAAGTTTAAAGCTAATTTTTTTTTCTCTTGCATATTATATCACAGGTGACGCTGTGTGGATACTGATAGCTATTATTATTATTAAAATGGATAAATTAAGATCTTACCATAGCATATGGAAACGTCTTATGCTCAAATCCAGAACATGTTGAATGAAATCGCTTGAGAGATTTGACAGAAGACAATGACCTTGATCTTCATTGTTTTTCAAAACTGTCGGGATAAAATTTAAAAAGAAATAGAAAAATTGCACAAAAAGAAATTTGGGTAAAAGTGTAGAATAGTGTGCCCCTTGCTGCGCCAAGTCGCCAACAAAGATGGCGAACAAAACAAACTGTTCCGCGGAACAGTTACGGTTGCCATTTCCCGCCTTTTTATTTAGAATGTTTAACGAATTATAATTATTTGTTTAATACTGCCCCGGCACCGGGCAGTATATTTTAACTTTAAAAAACATCCTAGGGCTTCGCTTTCATACGGAGCGGGAATGCAGTAGCTTCGCTAGCACATTGAACAGATGGACGGTGTGGATTAAGGAATAGTGCATAATAATATTACAAGAAAGAATAAATTATGTTATAGGACCGAATATTATACAGAATTTTTAATATTTAATGTACTTACTTGCTTTATTTAATCTTTTCATAAACACTTAACACTTCATAACACTCAAAGCCTCCTTTCCAAGCCTCATCAACGCATTAAAAAATATTCCAATCAGCCTTCATCCATTCAGCAGGTTCGAAATAGTGCCTAGCATCCCAACTACCAAACATCCACTCCTATACAATTGCAGACATAATAATACTTCGAGGGAACCAAACGTTGGAGCACCAAAAGAATTACGAGAACTGCGAATAATTCCATGGCAGACTTCTTTTAATACGAAAACGCAGACGATTTGCGAATTCGCATAGTGATAATTAAAAGTGTGAAAAAGAATTTTTTTTTGTAAATATTAACACAAAAAATGAAATAAATGTTATTTTAATTAATATTAATTTTATTCTAAACTTTCTTTGTATAATAAATTTTAAATTAAAATGATAAGCAAAATTTAAATCATCTGAAATCGATATTTTAAATATTAAATTTATTATAAAACAGTTGTAGCACCTAAACAACTCAACTATTGTAAAAACTAGTAAACAAAACAGAATTAGGATTACTGTAAGAAAGTTCCGTTGGGTTGCCATATTGGCGATAAACTCGGGGAAACACCGTGCTACACTTTAACCGAAATTTGATATCATTAAAAGGTAAAACGTTGAATTTAAAAATCATTTTAAATATATATTTGGCAAAACAATTTGATGTATCATTATTGCTCGACACCCTCAAAATGGCAGTTATTTTGAAATTAATTTTTGGATTTTTAAGCATTGGTAGTATTTTTTCTGTTGCTTTAAAGAAGAAGTGCAACAAATTTGGTTGAAATTGGTTCTGTCATTTTGCAGGAGATGTGAAACGTTCATACATAGCCCCATTTAATTTTATTTATACTAACATCAAGGTTGAAATCCAGTTTTAGTTACCTTTTCAGCTCACCAAGGATGCCAAAAATGCCTAATTTCCAATCTAGACAATTGACCAGATAAACAACATTATAATGGAATTAATGTCAGCTGTCAGTTTTTTCACTTTGGTGTCAAGAGGCATCTTAAATTAGTCGAGAACTAAGATTAATTACAGAAAAAATCACCCTGAAAGAGTGATGATAGTGAAAATATTTTAGCTGTTTTTTTAAAAAAAAGGCTTTCTTACAAGCACCTTTGGTAAAATCCTATTTTAGCCCACCTCTGGCGACTTTTTCATAATTTCGCCAATTTTTCAAAATTACGCCAAATTGAAAGTAATCGAAAGTACCAATAAGATTAAATAGTTTTCTAACGGAGTTTAAATCAACCAATGAGGTTCCGTAGGGTTGCCGCATTTCTCTTTAGATGTTGTCAGGGTTGCCATTTTAAAATCATTATCGCTCCTAATTTGGCGAATTTTTAAATTGGCGTCAGAGGTGGGCTAAAATAGGATCGTTCCGCACCTTTGAGCAAACCTATGAAACTTTTTATTTTTAATGCTTCTCAAACCATATTTTCAAAGTGCTAATATCATTAAATCATTTTCCATTGTCTTCATCGAAATTTGATTTTCATTAATGATATCTCAAAAATAGAAAAAAGCCCATACTAAATTACAGCAGTTGGCTTTACCACTATTGTCAATTAATCTCTAATGAAAAGAAGCTTTTAGGAAGCAAAACAGAGCGGTTCGTTCACAAAAATAGGAAAGATGTAATAATTTTTTCTGACTAATTTTAATAATCCTTTACTATGTACACTGCAAGTATTCAAAAACTGATAGTTGGATGAAACATTAAAAGTTCGCAGTTTCGCATAGATTCTTGTATAGAAACTTCTTTTTCAAGAGAACGTGAGATTGAATGAAGCTATTTGTTTGGTACATGATAATAAGGTACCGATTAATTTCCAACAAAAGTTATATACTCAAGTTGTGGCATCAACGCTATTTGATAGCATTCTAATGAAAACAAAGTCCAATGTGCAAGCTAAAAGTAAAATCTTAATAAAGACAAAGTTCAAAAGACTGTATGCATGCAGATCTTCGATCAACTCGTGAAAATCGCTTTAAACCAAAATCCACAAATGTCATGTTTCTTAAATAGATTCAACTACGTTCTTTTAGTCATATGTTTCCTGTGGTATGTGTACAAAAGGTCAGATAACCTGTTCCCAGAAGATAGAAAACCCAGCGTGATTCATAAGATCTTGACCACAGTAAGTGAAATCTCCCCAATGTTTATATAAATAATTTATAATTTGCCTTAAGTTAATGAAAATAGAAAGGTAGCAACTAAAGGTAATTGTAAAAGTTTAAACATTTTTATGTTCCCTGCATAAGAAAATTTTAAAATATTAGATCAAGTTTAGTTATATTAACGTCCCGTTTAAAGCAACACGAGGGCTATTTTGGGACGGACCTCATCATTTTGAACCACGGTCAGATGATGAGGACGACACCTGAACTGGCACCCCCCTCTCCACACCACGCCACACCAGCGGGAGGACATTTGGCCTGACAGATTTAACGTGCAACAGGCCCCCTCACACGACGGTTCTTCGGTGGAATCGAGTCTCGAACCTGAAGCCCTCCGGTTCCGAAGCCGAGACTTTACCACCGGGCCACCGCGGCCCAAAATATTAGATCAAAACAATGAGAATGAAAAACTAAAAACGCATCTGTTATTTTAAATAACTTTTCTTCATTGTTTTATTATCACTGTATTAAAATTTATTTTCTTTGGTTCTTTTTGATATTATAGTTCATTCAACATCAAATTAGAGACATTTATTGAACAGAATAGGAATACATTTATTTAAAGTGCCCATCATAGATGGGTCATTCTCTAGAACATAATTAGATGTTACTTGATATGATTAATTGAACCAAAGGGATATATTTTGACAAAAAGGATCAAAATGTCTATTTAATGGCAAAATCAGAAACAAAGGGATATATTTT
>JAPMOQ010005572.1:4145975-4245775 GCA_026543055.1 Argiope trifasciata
ACACACACACACACACACACACACACACACACACACACACACACACATAATATGCAAATAATATTGCTTAAGAATAATATTTATAGCAAGTAAACACGAAACAATACAAAAATATGCAAATATGCTTAAATGTTATGCGCTACAGTGTTTGTCAAATCATTGTGATGTTAGATTAAATAGTTCTAATGAATCCTGCCTTTCAAGGCTGGATAACGTAATTGAAATGAGACAAACTTTGAAATGAACATTTATTTCCGATAATAACTTTTTCTTTGCTCTCTATAATTTAGTATTTTGAAAGGAATGGTATTCATTTTAGTTAATTAATTTTGATTAAAAATGTCGACAGAGTATTATTCCGATAAAGCAATATTTTTTATAAAGTACAATAGCTTAAATGAACAGTTATTTAATTATTAAATGAATCATTTTGTAAAATTCGAATAATTACTAATAAGCTTTTATTCCATTTAAGCTATAAATGTACAATTGTTAAATAATTCTTCCTTATTCAAATGCTGCAAATGCTGTTTACAGTAATAAAACGAGTCTTTTTTCCAAAAGAGCCTTAACAAGGTATTGAATACTAAACAATAATGCTAGTTTAAAACAAATTTTATCTATCATCCCACTGATCCCATTCAAAGAGGAATCTCTTGATCTCATTTCAAAAGAAATGTCTGTTTATACTCTGTTTTTAAAAATAATAAAGCACTCTCTCATCATATTCTTTAGTCTTCTTGAATTTTTCGTAGTTCAGTCTATTTAAAACTGACGGCATGCAAAGTTAGACGCAAGTTTTGTGAACGTGATCAAAAGATGGAAATTCCCTTTTTTCCCACATTTGAATTTCCAAAGCAGACTCGAGTGCCTCAGGAAACATTCTTCGTCTCGAAAGATGTTACTGAAAGGTTTTCTGTTATCAATTTTGAAAGCCGAGGAAACTATTCCCACTAGAGACCAAGAGAGTGAAAGCCAAGGAGAGCAGACCCGTGGCACATCGTCTGGATGGAATGCATTTTTATTTACAGATGTTCCATGTGAAAGAACTTAAGAACATATTTATTTTGTGCATAAAATAAGGTCTTTTCTCGCGTTGGTATTGTTCTTTGAAATCTTTTGTGAGTTCGAAGATTTACAAAGGAGCAGGAGAATTTAAAAGAAACTCGAAAAAATTTATTTTTAGAAAAGGGAAAGCATAGGAGATATATTCATATTATATTTCAATAAACATGATTCAATTTCAATAAAGTGCAAAAACAGAATTATATCGTTCAACCTATCCCTTGAAATGGAGATACAAAGTGAATGGCGGTTAATCACGGGATTAAACTTCTTCTTAGTTGTCTTCTGCTAAGGTATCGTCAAAAAATATCTAAGTAAAAATTTTAGACATTATTTTAGTGAATCAAACTATGATTCTGAAACTTCATGATCTTCTTTTGCTCTAATTTTACAAAGAGTTCAACAAATTGGCTGTGTTATTTCTCAATAATACCATATTTTGTTTGCATCACTAAACTTAGCCAAATACATATCTATATTATGATTGCTCTTAAGACTGGCAATGATAATAAATAATGTCTATAAAGAGTATTCAATGATTGGAAAATTTAAAAGTTCTCCGACTTCAATAAACATTCATTTGCTTGGCCATTTGGTTGGTTTCTCGGCCTTCTTCGGTGCCACATTTACTAATCGAACTTTTGTCAAAGCGTAATGCAAAGTTAATTTCTTTGTACCAAAATTTTCAAGAATGTAAACAGCATCTGAAAACGAAAATGTGAACTAAAATCAACACCAAGGAAGATAAAAGAAATTCCAAGAATGATAGATTAGGACTTGAACGTAAATGCAGCTTTTTCAAAACATTGGCCATACTTTCCCCCGAATTATTGCAGCTAACAACTTATCAAGCATTTATTTATTCAATAGAAAGGACATTCTTCAAACTAATGCGCCCGCTGAGGAGCAGAATAAATAGACTTTCGTTGTTAGTTGATTTTCCACTAAGTTGTCTAGCCGAAATGCTTGAGATACATAATAAAAAAGAAATGAATTTTTTTTAAAGTTATTAGTTGTTTTAATTAATTTATGTCACTATATATATATATAGTTATATATATATATATATATATATATATATATATATATATATATATAAATTTTCTTGTTGGCAAACAAATTTTTGCTGCCCGACCGATTTTGAGAATTATACTCATCGTTTTTTAAATATCCACGCATGGATAGTCTGATAATCACGTGATTGTTTCAAACAGGTGAATGACTTGGGAAAAATCCAGAGACTAAAAAATTTGGAATTCAAATTGTAACTTCAGTCGGCGATAAATCGCCAAATGTGATAACCTTCTTCTACATTATTTTCCAATAACCCTGTGAACGAAAAATGTATGCCTCAAAAGCGATAAATTGGGAATTTGTTGCCTACGCATTTTGAAATTTCAGAAATTTGTTGCATACTCTTATTGAGACTTCAAAAACCTCCAATCAAAACAAAGTCATGTTGCCACGTGATAAAAAAAACAGGAGACATTGCGGTAATACATCAGATGAAAAGGACTTAGTAATTACTAAACCGTGACTGCCTAATTAATATCGAAGCAGGTAATGAGACATGTAGAAAATAACAGATAATCCAAAAGTCTCAAGAGATCTTTATTTAGATTTTTATAACGGCACCAAATCGATGGCAGAAGTTTGTTATAAAAGCCATTCTTTGTCCTTTTTATAAACTATTTACGGATTTCTCGATATTGTAATTCCGCTCCAGAATCAATATTCTTGAAAGATGAACTAATTTAAAAAGGAGGGAAGATTCTAACAAAAGGCTCGTTAATAATTCTGCTTTGTCACAAACTCGAATTTTGATGCTGTCTCAACTGTTTCCTGACAGAATGAAAGCAAAGAATTGAGAATCGATATCAACGGCAGATCTTTTCCTTACTTTTCGTAGTTTTAAAAGCCGCTCTTTGAAATTTCTGCCATTGAATCGGTCTCGGGAGAATAGGAAGAGCACCAAGTTCTTCTCTAGCCAATTTCTGTAGATGAAACAGAGGAATTAAGGCGAATAATAAAGTAGAGTTTTTATCCTTAATCGATATTTTTCGAAGAATAATCCTGTTTTTTTTTTTTTTGTTATTGTTGTATATGCTATTATTTACAAAATCCTATGAATTATACATTTCGTATTCAAGTTATGCGAAGGTCAATTTAAAAGGAAGAAAAGACAAAAATTAAATATTACACAAGTTTTGATTAAATATCTTCTAAAAATGTCAAAAAATTTTTTCCTTTTATAATTTCTAGTTATTTTAAAATATTCTAGATGTTCACTAAACATATCTGTCAGGTGGTATAGTTTACAAAGAATTTTATGTCTTTTAAAGGCGAAAGCAGATAAACATGCTTATGCTTGTTTGTTGTATTCTAAATCCTTTAAAACATTCTAAATGTGCATAAATATATCTATATTAATCTATAGGCTATACAAAGGTCAATTCATGTCTTTCTGCATTATTTAAAGTGACGAAGGATTATTTTATTTGTTAAATTCTTGATATCTTAAGACATTTGAAACGTTCACTGAGCATGTCTATGTTATTTTGTTATATTGTTTATATAGGATGCATGCCTTTATTATTTAGTAGAATAAATATATCCATGTTTTAAGTGAATAATTATGCATCGAGTTATCTTTCCAAATGTAAAGAGTTAAGCACTGAAAGTTCATTTCGTGTATTTGCTACATATTAGATATTTTAAGGCATCCTAATTATTCCATTAACTGGTAAATTTGTATCTAAAGGAAATTTTTAAAAGACAGGACGATATCAAAACATCTTAAATATACAATTTTCTGATAAACTTCTAATTCAATTTAGTTTTTACATTATATTATTTTTAATCTATTCATTTATAATTATTTAAAAAATTATTAATTCATTTGTTACTAAAATTTCAGATAACATTTGCTAGTAGGCATTAAAATATTTCTATTAATTTACTGCGTATGCCCGAAAAGTTACTCGTTATTTATGCAAGAAATAATTCATTAAAAATTAGTCAATAATGTAATAGTGCTTTTGAAATGTTATCTCAAATATATTATCTCATCCCCTTATTCCATTATATTCTCTCTATTTAATTAATGCAACAGAAATTTCTGTAAAATTCCTTTAGTCTGTGGTTTGTATGATCAGAAAGAAGAGAAAAAAATTGCTGCTCTAAAAAAGTTCTCTAAAAGATCTTTATGTTTTTCTTGCCTAGGTTGACATGTGTAAGAAATTCTATCAAAATTCGACAGTATATATGCACTAGAAAAAATATTTCCTCTCCTTTAGCTTTTCCTCATTCCTTGCTGTGTCGTTCAGTATTGTGCTCTTCGCTTCGGCTTGTACAAACAATCATGCCTCCCAAGGGGGAAATAAAATGAAGTTTAAGATGCAAAGCATCTTCTCTGGCTTCGGCCATGACTCTGCTTCAAATATTACATACAGATGTTAAGAATATGTACATTAGATGTGAAATGATAATAGATGCGAAAGCATGCCGATGACCAATGTGAAAGTATATATCTGGTATCAGTTATCAGCGGAAAATTTACCTGTGAAACAAACAAAAGGTTTGAAAACTGGAAAGATGGATTTGCACAAGAACCATTGTGGTATAATTTTTTTAAATGATCAGGACCAGGAATTTTAATAAAAGCTTTTAATAACGTAACAATTCTTGATTAACAGAATAAAAATATGTCCTTAAAAAGCTTGCACATTTTCATTGGAATTGAGACAGCATAATTTGAATTTTAAAAGGCGTTTTGGAGGAGAATTTTAAAGGATATGATTTAAGTGAATATTTAGCAGATAATTAAACACTTTATTTTTATTGTTTTCAAAAAATTCATCTTAATACTATTTTCTATTTTATTCTGAAAGTATTATGAAAAGTGTATGCATTTTCGATTTACGTTATTAATTTTAATAACGTAACTTGGAAATAATATTTACATTATCGCCGAAAGAATGTTACGCAGATATAATTAGGAAATTGAAAAGGGTTCCTAAGTGCATCCATCAGTCAGATATTAACAAAAACTTTTTTAGTAATTTTATCTCATGTAACGAATTTATAAGTATCCTCATCCCTATAGTTGAATTAAAAGCATTAGGAAACAAATAATTTTTGGAAATAATTTTATATATTTCTTTTTACATTTTATTTATATTCATTATTCTAATATTTAAGAATAGTTTCCGTGTATGAAGAAGAGGAGCGACAATCAATACTAGCGCAACAACCACCAGAAGAATTTAAGATCAATCAAGAAATAATTAGAACAGGATTGGAGAGAGGTGACGAGCTTTTACATTCCAGGCAAATCCAGCTGCATCAAATGCCAGAAAATCAGTCAGAACTCTCTTCTTTGCAAACTGAATCACACCAAGTACAAGAATGTCAACCAAGGCAATCTCCCGTGCAGATTCAGCCGTCCTACAAACCAGAATGTATACCAAGAGCATCTTCTTGTCAAATGAAGTCGTATAAAATAACAGAATATCTACGAAAGCCTTTTTCTTGCCCTTTTCATAAGTACAAAGCATCAGAGGCATCTTTGTCAACAAATGCCTCCATGACCAAACCATCTCTGGATTCCGAGAATTTGGCCCATTTGTTGCAACCTTTACAGTACAGTACGGAACTTCTAGAAGATATTCCAGAATTGACCAGCAACACATTACCTTCCAACGGGAATTCTAAAAGCACTCGTCGTAATAAGAGACAGAAATTGAAGGATGAAGTGTTACGTAAACCAAAACAACGAAAGAAGAAACCATCTAAAAAATCAGAATAAATTCGCAGAAACTGTAAGTTATAAAAAAGGACCTATAGAAGTTTTGTGGAAATGTTTAGAAGGAAAAACTACGGACTGTTATCTATGGAACGTAAAATTTGATGGAGAAATGATTTCATTTGCTATCATTCATTTGTTTGTTGAATTATTAAAGAACTGTGACCAATAAATCCCTGTTTTGTAAAAGTACTTTAAACATTTTTTGTAATAAAAATTAATGGAAACCTTACAATATTTCAAACATTATTGTATCAATTATTCAATAGATAACCTCGACCCTTGTAAAATGTAATTAAACGATAATCTATCGTGCAAATGCACACAAGAAGAAGTTCTTTTTAACATTCTTTTTTTTTCTGAACAGAAAAGAAAAAAAGTGTCAAACAAATTGATTAAGAATTGAGTTTTGCTTAATACTTCCACCTGGCTTCAAATTTATTACATTAATGTGGCAGAATGAAAATGGAAGTTTTTAACGTATATTTAAATTTACAATGGGATCCAAGGTTTTTAAATAAAAATAAAGCATAAAAAAATATGATACAAAATTTGGAGCAAATGGCGATGCAAATTCTAAAGTCGTTTGAAAAACTTATTCTAAAAATGTATGCAGATGAATCTAGAACAAATAATCTAATTTAAAGCATTAAGCTAGATTAAGATATATTCAAGAAAAACTGTAGTATGTTTTGGATTCCTGATTGTGTTAATTTGTTTCCGAACCTACTTATTATTGTAGGAGCAAAAATTAATTGGGTAGTTTTTCAGGAATATTGATTTTGTTTAATTTCTATTTAATCTTTAGTGCAAAACTTAATGTTTATGATTCTCTTTATAAAGTAGCTGTAAACATCAAGTTGTTATATACATTAAAGTTTTAACTTTAAATTTGTCCTTTTATTTTGTAATGAACCTTCATAAAGAAGTCAAATCCCAACCATATAGCCAAATCAAAAACTCTTATGTACAATTAATTTATCTTCTAATGGCATGTTGTATTTCGAGTTTTAACGTGAAATGAAAATGGTTCACAGTTCCTTATTCTTATCATCAAAAGCACCCTTGAGTAAATTCTGATGAATGTAGGTTTATTCAACCAAATATTTAAAATAATCCAAACCGATAGATCCCTTAAAAATTGCAAAAACAAATAGATTCCCAATCAAATGTCCGTGATATTTAGACATGTGTCTTTTTTCGGGATTATTTTGGCTTGAGTTATATTTGGTTTTCTAGTACAAGAGCCTATCTTGGCTAAACTGCGCCAAGTTAAAGTTTGAGCTATTTTGTTGTCTAGTTCGAGGGATCTGTAAAACAAAATCTTACAACACACACACACACACACACACACACACACACACACACACACACACACACACACACACACACACACACACGCACGCACGCACGCACGCACACACACACACACACACACTATTCTTGTTCCCTGTCTTTGATTTCCTTATGATTCACAATACAGCGCATTTCGCATTTAGTAATACAGAGATTATAAAACATGAGTTTTGAGTTCATTTTCTCTCTCTAATGAAATTCAAAATTTGATACTGGGATGAGATTTTGATGTGTTGATGTGGTTCACTGAGATTTGAGAATATGTGTACTTATTACTGCCCATTTTTACTGAATTTTGGCAAATTATTTAAATATACATTTTTGGCTTATTTCCAACAATAGATCCAACTGAAATTCAAATGGTTTTCCTTGTTTAGCTAAGAACTAAATAGTATAATTTTCTCCCATTTCTTTTAAAACTAAAGAAAAATTATTATAATTTATATCTCTATAAATAACAACTCCAATAAAAAAATATGAAGTTGCAATACCATAAAATTTTGAAAGGTAGATAAACATTTTAAATTTTAATAGTGCTATTATATCAGGGGTCTGATCTCTATCAGAAAGATTCATGCAGAAAATTATTACAATGTATGTAGCAAATTAAAATACCTTAACATGAACCAACACGAAGTTTTGTTCAAATGATTGAACATAAATTAATTACAAACTTAATTAAATTTAACTGAAATTAAGTATAACAAATTAGTTGGCTACCGAATTCGAGTATTTACATAATAAGTATTAAAATATTTTCATTAAGTGTGTTAAAAGGTTAATAAATTTTCTTTAATTAGGGGACGTTTACCGAAATGATATGATAATTTGTGATGTTAGAGTGCAGAATTGTTTTTTTTTTGTCGTACAGATATTTATTTATGATATTTTCAGGTATTTCACATTGTATCCTTGATTTGCTTGCTTGATTTAAAAACAAATATTTTAAGATGCAAATATTTTCGTGCTTTTTTAAAAATAATATTTCGTACTGGCTCTAATGCGCCAAATTCTAACACCAAGATTTGATTAAAAAGCTTGGTTGCAATTAATATTACATTGCTTCGTTGTGCCAATTGATGAAAACTGATGTCGATTTTTTAGCTTGGTTTGATTGATTCATTGAAATGGAATGATAATGGGTTTATTTTTTGCTACAAAAGTTTTTATCCCTTCTATAAATTTTTTAACTAGTTCCTACTTGCTCAGAATTAGGTTACACTGGATATTTTGGCAAAAATATTTTGATACAACCTATATATTATTATTTATTCATTGTTGTTAAATATTGGCTACAACTTAGTGTTTGGCGAGAATTGGCATCAATTTTTCGATTCGATGATCTCAGGTATTCGAAAAAAAATTAGAAAGTATTTATTTATGCAGTCTTCAATAAATACTCATTAGTTTTATGGAATTGCCGATTTGGGATTTCTTGAAAATATGACTGACATCGGCTAGTGGATTTCGATGAAATAGAATTTCTGATATTTGTTGTAACGGAGACCAAAAGAAAACTTTCCACCAATTTGGTATAAATTCATCAAATTGTATAGCATAGGAATCGTACGTTGAGAGTTTTTCATAACAAATAATAATGCACTTCAGAATATTTGTATAATTTGGTGAAATTTTTCTTGGCGCTTTCTTATCAGCGTTAAAACCGAATTGAACAAAATTTCTGAGGTATAATCGTATACACTTTGAATGTTGACATACGATATATTAATTCATTTACAGATTTTTTAAAAATTATTTTCATTTAATCAAAAGTTTCGATTAGTTTTCTGATGTGAACATGAAAGCTAACTACTAATGGATAATGAAACAAAAAGTTTACCTAGACACTTTTATACTATTCGCGAAATGTCATATAAATAATCGGCAGAAAATTGAAAAATTTTATTTCTGTATTATGTGGAAAATCTCATGAAAAAAGCGATGAAAAAGAATTTATTGCACTTGTTGATATGTACGATCTCCATTTTACTTAGCGATTTTCAGATATTTTCAAATTCCATTTTACAATAGATACCAAGATTTTTTCAAGATGATTGCATTGTGGTTTCAATTAACGATGATTTCGCGACAGTATTTTTAGTTGTTGATGAAGTTTTTTTTAATGAGAATACTGTGGTAAACATAAATACCAAAATTATTCCAGTCATTTTATAATCTAGCTTCTAAAAAATATGACGTTTAGATAACTATGCTGAAACAAAACCTTGAAATTCATTACACTTGTAGTGCTATCTTAATAAGTCAGTAATAGCCACTAAACACTAGTGATCGCTTTTGTTGAATGGTTATGTTTCATGGCTACGAACGAAAACGTCCCAGGTTCGATTGCCACTCAAGCCAATCCGCTACACGTTTATAGTTTCTTAAACTATATTAATTGAAAATTTAACTGACATGCCTCACGCTTTATTATAGTTACTATTGGCAATATCTGGGATTGAACTCGAGATCTTATGTTTCGTAGCCAGATATCAAGACTAAAAGCTATCACGCAATCTTGAGAATGTTATCTGACTAATAAAGCTTCCACTAGATTATGCTCAAACTATTTGCTTCAATTTCTTTTACATTGACGGAAGTAGATTTGATGAGGTAATTTGAAAAAAGAAATAAGAAATAAGGATTTATAATAACACTAATATCCCCTGCTATCCTAAATGTAGAAATCAAGAAATTTCATCTATAAACAAAAGAAAGCACACAAGAACAAATTGAAGTTTTAGAAAGTTAGCAGTAAAAGAGCAGTTTCGCTGTTGCTATTCAATCTATGTTAAGGTTTCTTAAATTCAATTGAAAAAGTACAACAAAGCGAAAAGTTCAAGCAACATGTTGTAATGATAAGGTAAAAGACCTTTAGAGGTCACAACGGAATATGATCAATGAAAGTAGATATCGAGTGCTTGTGGTGGATTGGATTGAGGGGAATCAAACCTGCGATCTTTTGGCTCGTAACTACGTAGCATAACCCTTCGACAAAAGCGATCGCTACTGTCTAGTGGCTGTTACTGGCTTTTAAGATTCCACTATATGCTTCAATGCTTAAAGAGAGGCTTGAAGATTGGTTTTGTCTGCAGCTATTCTTCTCAGATTATTTTCGAAGATGTCTTACTTAACAAATTGTAAAAAAGACAACAATTTGTCTTTATAATAATATTATTATATTTTTCGGCAAAACAATTATGTTTTTGATATTACTAACGCTATTACATCAATGAGAAAGGTGATCATTCGTAGGTTAAAATGATTCAAAAGTATTGCTATGATAAATGCTTTGCTTATTAATTTGTGCTGTGTTTAAAAAAAGTAATAATACAAGGGCTAACACTTGTATAGTAGGCAGTGTAGGAGTAGAAAAGCTGAAAATTGCTGTTCCATCGGTGACAAATAACTTTCCAGATGGGACAACAATATGCCGCTGTATTGTTTTGTTGTTTTATGTATGTAAAATTTGGCGGAAAAAACTCGATCATCTATAAATTATTTCTGATTTTTTTTCATTTTTTTTTTTCTTTCTGATGCAAGTTTGAGGGTTTTTTTTTTTAAATTTTATTTGCTATTTCTTTTCTATAATTTTCCAAATTCAGGTATGTTTACCTTTATGTAATTCTACAATTTTTTTTTGTGTATATATGAATTGTTTTAATACGATGCTCAATGAAAAAGAAAAATCCAGGTACGCCAAAACGGCAGTTTATAACCAAGCATGGAATGCTTGATTCATAAAGAAAGAATTCTAGAAGTCTCACTTCGAAGTTTGGTAAACGATTGTAGCTGTTGATGCCTTTGAATAGGAACTAAACGAAAGCCGTGATTTTTCGAAACGAAACCGGAATTCGTCGCCATTTTGAGCCTGATGCTTGTTGTTTTGACCATATATCTGATATCTTGAAGATTATCTTTTGATACATTTTCTTACATTTTGCTTGATTTATCTTGTTTTGTACATTTTCTCTTTTTTATTCCTTTAGATTTTTCTTCCTTGTGTACTGTGTTTTATTTTTTTTGTATATTTTTAGAATGGATGCGAATGCTGGATCTTGTGTGACTCCAGATAAATCATCGAGAAAATTCTCTTTGAGCAAATATAGATGTTGTCTTTGTTGTAGAAGTCAGAATGAAACACATGAACTAATATTATTCAAGTTTCCTTCGGATGAGGTATGTTTAATAATTGTTTTTAAATTAAATATTAAAATAAATTTGAACGAATTAGAATTATCTTATTCGTTCAAAACATGGGAAATTTCCATTTGTGTTATTGAATTACTCTCATATTTTGTAAATTTAATCATACAAAATAATATTTCTAGTTATATTTCATTGATTCCTAATTTTTTAAAAATCTTATTATGTTTTAATGGACTTCATGCTTTAAATATAAAGTGATGGCAGAATGTTTACTATCTCCTGTTGTAATTTTGCTAGTGTAATAGAGCTCTGAATTTGAACGTTTTATAATTTTCTCTGTGTTTGTATCAATAAATAATATTTAATAATAATATTTTCTAGATATTATAAATGGTTTCAACATTTAAATGCAGTAGATGGTTTTACAAGTGTAAGGAATGATTATCAGGAAAAGCCACTATAATACAACTCAAGCCCTTTTTTTATGGCACGTGGAATTGTGAAAAATTGGAAGTAGTTTTAATATTAAAAAAATTCTTATCATTTAGTATATATTTGAAATGCTCTTAAGTATCTTACTCTAATTTAAACTATACATTTGTAAAAGAATAATATTAAATCAAAATATGTGACAAATCATAAATGCTACTTCCAACTAAAAATAAATTGGTACTTTTCCATTATACCGGCGCAGCCGAAAAATCGCCAATAATGATGCAACCAACGCCAAACGGAATATTGTACGGTAATCTTTTGCCGATACAATTTAAAAAAAAGTCGCGCCATTTTGTCGCTTGTGCCAAAATGACAACTGTGTGCTGTCACCAAAAAGTCTGCTTGGCGAGATTTGAGCCGGTATAATGGAAAAGTACCTCACTTCCCCTTCTGAGGATTTTTTTTTTTGGAGAGACTGGTACAACAAGCAAATGAAAAATCACTCCTTCTCTGTGGCTTGAATCTATCCTATGAAAATTGAGGAAAATATAAATCTCTCTCTGCGCATGCGCTCCTATTGGTCGTCTTATAACTGGTCGAGCGACCCGGGATAACTGTAAATTACATTAAAAATAGTCAGCTTTAGCTCAATTGGTTGAAAATCTTTTAAAATAGTGCAGTATTATATGGGACCAAAAAAGAAAAATCTCTGAAATACCTCAAATATAAAACTATATAACATAGTAGATAGCTATGGAAATAGTAAAAATCCGTATTTTTTGTAAACTGAATATTATTTCTGTATAAAAATATTACTATCAAAAGAAAGTGATATTTGAATACAACTTTTTGCGAGAGGCATAAAAATGGGTAACCTGATTATTTCTAACAAAAAATAAACACTTTGTGGCATTCAAACCATTTGATTAAATTCCAATGAAAACAAAGTTCAATGTGATAAGCAAAAGGGAAAATTTTAATGAAGACAAAGTTCAGAGCGTTGGCCAAGCCTTTGTGCATGCAACGCTTCAGTGAACTCGTCAGAGTCACTTTAAACCCACACCCACAAATTATGTCTTGTCGCTTAAATAGATTCAATTACGTACTCTTAGTTATATGTTTCTTGAGGTATGTGTACAACAGATTAGATAAAATGTTCTCCGAAGATAGAAGACCCAAACTGGTTCATAAGATCTTGGCCACAGTAAGTGCAATCTCCAAATATTCACATAAGTAAGTTAAAACTTGTGTTAGTAAACTAAGCGTTGTAAACTGGCATTAAGTAATTATAAAGTTATCAGCTTTTTAAAGTCAACTGTTGTAAGCGCCAGAAATTTAATAATAAGGAATCATACAGACAAATTCAATAATAAAAAGTGATAAATATGTTGAATGAAATTTTCTTTATTTCTACTTTATTTTTCTGAAGTATCTAAATCAGCAATAGATGGGATCAATAGGATTTAGTGTGGCACATTTGCTGTCAAAGGAAATCGTTCCAAGATATATAAACAAATTTTGAAATTATTTATATCTGTAATTAGATTATTTTTAAAAAAATCATTGGCGGTTAAATATGTAAAATATGAGAAAGTTTATGATTTGTATGTTTGAAAATTAGTCTTGTCTGCATTGTCTGATGTACAATGTGATGTGGGTGTATATCACCCCCGATTTGGGGGTGATATACACCCCCAAATCGGAAATTTGGCGACTTTTTTTCTCGCCAAGCAAAGTATATGTTTTTGGTGTCTCTTTTTTTCTCGCCAAGATAATACAATGAATACATAAAAAATTAATAAATAATACAATGAATACATAAAAAATACAAATAAATGTCACTGAATAACAGATTATACACAATTTAGAAAACCGAAAAGCTGAAAAAACCTAAATTGGCAACACCAAAATAAGAAATAGCAACCCTAAATAGTCCGTAGGGAGTGCCAGATTTGGCGCATAATTTTTGGGGGTGTATATCAAAGTAGTACCTGTGATGTTTCTTTAACAACAAATGAACCCTTTCCTTAAATGGCTCTAATCGGGTACAAATACTAATTTTGTGTGTGGTTGAAAAGTAATTTATCACACACATACACCAAGTTACTTTGTTTGTTTCTCAATTATTTCTGTCTTATATCTGTTGTTCATTTTAGGACAGAAACCGTTCGTGATTTTGTGCATGTGTCAGGACGTGTTTATTTCATCAAAAAAAGGGCTGGGCGAAAAATAAAAAGAGAAGATGTTTATATTCAACAATAATATGAATTCAAATTTTTCCTGGAATTAGGACGAGCAAAAGTTGCTCTCCTTTTAGCTATGTACAATCAACGAAATGTGTAAGTTTCAGGATCCTAAAACGAACAGTAAATACAGAGTTGTTGTTCATTCTAGTAGCAAGTTTTTTGTTATCTGTTTGTAGAGCTAGATTTCATAAAATGGTAAGTTTCTTTACCGTTTCATGAGGACAAAATCTTCCAGCAAGATTATTGTATTTTAATGACCACTTTTTAACTTGAGTGCATTTCCTTTCAGTACGGCCGGAGTTTAACCCTGCCACTTGGCGCATTTTTCAAAAATCGTCAGCAATGGTTTTGAGCAAATGTCATGTTTCCCAGAGTGTCTGGTCACGGAAAAACACACATTTGATAACATAAAACTTCAACTTTGGCGTGTTTTCGCTAATTTGGTGAAGTGTCAGGGTTAAACACCGGTTCACCTTTCGTGATACGTTTCTTTTATTACTATACTTACAACCATGAAAGAAATCCTTTCTCCCTGCTTTTTCGAAGTGATTTGAATACTTTGAAAATATATAATTGTTTAATTAAAGATGCTATACAGATAAGGATATTGGAGACAAGATTGATCATTAAGATACTATTTGGAAAAATGAGATAATAATATAACATCTACAATAAAAAAATTAGAAGTTTTATTGCAAAAACATACTTGCGAAATTGAAAAAAGTTAATATATATTTTTCAAGAATCAGATTAATATGAAATTCCTTTCTGGTATATCAATTTAGAAATCAATCTGTTTCTATTTGAATGTAGACTAGAGTTTTTATCACGATATTTTGAGATCAATCTGAAATTTAATGAAAAATCGTGATTCGGGGGATTTTTTTCAGGTCGTGTTTTGTAAAATACTTCTTTTAGTGGGTTTTGTATTTTGGATGTACGATTGAGGTTTTACCATTTGGGTTCGAATATCTTTCATGATACTTAAATTATAAATACATGTAGAAATAAGCATTGGGTAATATAAGATTCAAAGATGTTTAACTTTATGAGGAATGCATGTTTGTATGATGGTTTTTTAAATGTCGAAAAATATTGGTATATGCAATAAAAAAATGGGCAGTTTTTCATAATCAGTCCTTTGGTTTCGCCAAGTGTGAATGGTATGCCCGTTTCGTTCATAATGATTTGATTATAAATGTTATTTTTAATTTTGGAGTCATCACTGAACATTGGCAGCATTTTGTATATCAAATTATTATCATTAAATTTCAAAATATTAAGTAGATTTTACAGTTAGCTTAAACAAAATTAGTTTATCAGCATTTAAAAAAAGCAAAGTATTGATTTATAAAACCATAGCTGGGATAAGCTCTTTAAGGATACTTATGTATTAACAGCATGCCAATATCAAGTCTAACCAGCTTTTTCGAAAGCCCCTATTAACTTGCAATCTTTGGCAATTAATAGTTATCATGTGGTCAATAAGTAGGTTTTGTTGAAAATAATGCAATATAAACAAATTCAACTATTTGTATTCAAATAATTATAGTAGATAGACCTATTTGTAGATATTTATTCCGGTTTAAATAGCAATTTTCCAGTTACGCTTAGATGGTTAAACTCTTTTATATGTAATATAGATAGTTTGGAGATATTTTTTATTTGCTTTACAATTAAACCTAGGACCGCAGATATCCACAAGTACTGATATATGCTGCATATCTTTAACACGCACCTTTTTTTGATACTTTTCCATTATACCGGAGCAAATATCGCCAAGCTAACTTTTTGGTAACAGCACACAATCGCATTTTGGCACAGACTACAAAATGGCCGCGACTTTCTTTAAAAATGTTGTGGAAAAGGTTACCTGCGACTATATTCCGTTTGACGTTGGTTCATTATTGGCGACTTTTCGCCGGTGCTGGCCTAATGGAAATGTACCCATTTTTTTAATCAATTTTATTTTTACATGGAAACCTGTATTTTAATCTGTTTTTTCAACTTAATCTCAGCTAATGTTAAATATGTACCACACAACTAACTTTTGATCTAAATCCTCCTAGAAATATGCTATGAGTACAACTTACTATAATTTAAGTGAGTACAACTTACTATAATTTAATTAATTGTCATAATTCCCTTAAGAGACTTGAGGTGACGGTGAACAAGTGAAATAGTAAAGTATCTTAAAGTAGAGATAAATAGTTTTTAACATTTCCATCAATTTTCTGCATCAGTTCTTCAGTTATAACAAAATTTTGTTCGTTTAGATAACTATTGTGTAGTAGTCTTTAAATACTGTAATTTATTTTCTTATCATTCCTTCGCTCTTAATGTTTTCTTGATACTCTTCACTGATCTGCCGTAAATTGTTTTCGCTTTCAAATCTTTTGCATTTAGCAAAATGAGTAAATAAATAAATATTTAAATCTGTGATTCGAAATTTCAAGTTATCATTATTTTTTAACCTGCGTGGTTAGTCTGACAGTAGAGCATAATGCTTTAAAATGCCTTATGTTTCGCACACACCAACATTCAGAAGAGGGATTGTTTTTTTACTACCTGAAAATAAATCGAGTTCTAAACATTTTTCTTCTTGAAGTCTGATTTTTTGGGGGGAAAGATAAATTTTTAACTGTTTTAAACAATCGAATTATGCATGCATCAATGTTTCAAAAACGATGTTTTTTTTTACCCATCTCAAAATTTTTTGAATTTTAGAACTTTATCCCGAAGTTAGAGTTTTTTATCCCGAAAATCTTGTTTAAACTGAGTTGGAATGATCATGTGACTTTTGTATTTCGCAATTGACAACTTTTAAAAAAAGGATGTATTTTTTTTTTTTTTTTGTCTGCCCAAAATCGTTCAAGCGTTAAAACTTTTTTTGCTATCTAGAAAAATCGGAAATTGAAAATAATACTAATAATAATGTACATATATATAAATTCTGACCCCCAACTTCACTGATCCGCTTTCTTTCCCATTTTCTTCTCTGTATTCATAATTTCTTACGACCTAGCCTTTTATTGGCCGGACAGAAGAATTGGGTGGATGGCAGGCATTCACACTTAGTTGTAACTTTTTGCTGGCGGTAATTCGCCAAATGTGAAGAGCCTTTTTGTCATTTTCTTATAGCCCTAAAAGTGAAGAATTGATGTCTAAAAGCGATAAATCGTCCGTTTTCTCTCTCGCGTATTGAAGTTTTAAAATCTCAAACCTAAAAGGCATCATATTCCCACAAGATTAAAAAATAAATGTCAAACAGAAACAAGATTAAGTTTATACTTCTTCAGGACTTTAATTGATTAATCAAAAAAATAAAAGAAAAATAAAGCAAATACTTTAAAAAAACGCATAGTTTTTTTATAAACACTTACAGAAATTTATATCTTTTAATTAGACGGGAATAAATAATTCTTATGCGGTTTTTTTTCAATTTCAGCTTATTTCTCTTATATTTGTATCGTTCTTCGGTTATCCTTTACTCCTGATGATATCGTACTTCTTCTCTTGTAAATACTATCCTTATCCAATAGCTGTCCTCTTGTCCTATTCCTTGTTGTCTTGGATTGTTCGCAAGTAAGCTGAAAACTATATACTTCCTTATTATATTATTTATTATTATATAATACATTCTCTTATTTCTTATTATATAATATAGAAAATTGCTATCTTTTCTTATTATATAGTTGACATTACTTTAGCAATTAAGAAATATTTTTAAATAATAATTTTGAGAAAGATAATAGTTTGAGTTTGATAATAGGGTACTTTTCCATTATAAAAGGGTAGCCGAAAAGTCGCCAATAATGATGCAACCAATGCCAAACGGAATATCACCACCTGTAACCATTTTTTAAAGAAAGTTACGCCATTTTGTAGCCTGCGCCAAAATGGTAATTGTGTGCTGTCGCCAAAAAGTCTGCTTGGCGAAATTTGCGGCGGTATAATGGAAAAGTACCGATAATAGTTTTGAATAAAATTATGTTTGCATTTTTGATAATAATTTTTCAATAATATATTATTACATTTTATCTTATGCATTGGTCCAGATTTTTTTATTATTATTTATTGTATTGTAGTTGGCAACTGTATTTTGGTGCCTATTTAATTTATCATTTTTATGAAGATCAATATTGCCGTAGTTTTCTTCTCTATGACAACACCATGACAACATATCGATGACAACACCATCAACTGTGCTACAGGCATATTTTTGTATTTCTTGATTTATGCGTTGTCCTCGTTTTTAATATGAACAAAATATCTCGTCTTCAAAGCGATTGCATAGATTTTAGTTAGTTGGAAAAAACATCTCAAAAATTCGTATACAGCTTTCTTCTTATTATATTAAGAATCATAAAATTCATATTCGTATTAGGTTGAAAATAAAAATCTGAGCATTCGTGCCGATCAAGGTCTCACCCAATATCAACAATGTCTTGCAGTGGAAGTATAAACGTCTTGTTAGGGATTATTTTAGAATCTTTAGAGGAGATCACTTCAGCTGGTTTTACTCAAAATTTTTACCCAAAATGTTTTTAAAAGTGCAAGATACTATTGACTTTCAAATCCGCATGAATTAATACAGAATCATGGTTGGATAATATGAACTGTTGCATTTGCCGTAATACTGTGACATTAGAATGGTTGTTTCTCAATGAATGTTGTATTTTAATTCCAGATCAATGACAATATATTTGAAATGGGAAATATATCAAATATACGAGGGTTGTAACTTTAATATTGGCAACTTTTTATTGACATGAAATACAAAAGGGATTCATGTCCCCATGTTTTAGTCCTTTAATATAGCCGCCAGCATTGTGAAAAATCCTTTTCTAACGATATGAAAGTCTGAGAACACCTGTAGCAGCTCCGATGGTTCGAATGGACTGGTCTACTGCCGTAAGAATCTCTGGACGGTCTGATGTGGGAGAAGGCTTTAGGATGACACCATCACAGTCATACACGAGAATCAGCATAACTTTAACACTGCTGAGGTCCTGAAGAAATTTCGAACGTCTTGGTGACCTATAATGACACCATTCGTTTGATTAGCGTTTCAATTTTGGCTAGTACGATCTGGCCCAAATCTGATCCAGTGTAATAATAATGCTGTACAATCTCTACTGCTGCACACTCAATTTTTATCCAGCTTCGTTTTTTCTTGATTTGAAAGCATCCTGGCAACATTTTAGACTTCAAGCTAATACAAGGTCCAGTTCTTCGCGTCACTCCGCATGCGTGTGACGTAGTAAGGACTAGTCTTTTTTTAGAGAGGTAAGGTAGGTAGTTAGCTAGCATGTGATATACGTGACATTCTTTGGTTTTGTTGTGTGGCGTTCCAACCACCATATATCCCCTTCTTTGAATAATTTTTACCTTTCTTTATAATATATTCAGATAAATGGTATCCATTTCAGTTAAAGAATTTTTACTAATATAAAGTAGGTAAGATATTGCCCAGATAAAGTAAGGTTTCTATCAAGTAACATTTTATTACTGAAAATTCTTTCTAAATTATTCAATCATTAATTTTGATGAATTCAGACTATTAGTTCTTTTTTTCATTTTAATAGTAATTTATCGTATATTAAATTAATGTTTTCTTATTCAGGCTTAAAAATTATTGCCTTCTCTAATAAAGCAAATATCTTTCCGAAAAAGCACTAATAAGCTACAGAATACAAAACAACATTGCTGTTTCAGAATGCACGCCTTTCAATCCCATTTAAAGAAAAATATTTGTTTATAGTGTGTTTTCATAAATACTGAAACATTTTGTCGTATACTGAAGTCTTCTTGAATTTCTCGTAGGCCTTTTGAAACAAACAGCATGTGAATGCGGTAAATCTGATCAAAAGATGAAAATTCACTTTTTTTTTCCCACATCTAAATTTCCAAAGCAGACACGTGAGCCCCAGGAAACATTTTTCATTTCAAAAGATGTTACTTAAAGGTTTTCTGTTATCAGTTTTGAAAGCCGAGGAAACTATTCCCACGTGTATCTGGCGGAGAAAAGGCTTAACTGAGCGAATTTCTGATTAGAATATATTTTCGTTTTACATCGTATTGATAGATCTATGACGCCAAGGCAGTTAAAGGCTTATTTATTTTATGCATAAAATAAATGCATAATTTTATGCATAAAAAGTTTTTCCTCGCATCTGATTATTAAAAATCTGTTAGTTTTATATCAGTATTATTAAAAACACTTTCATGAATTGAATCATTTGCAAGAAAGCAAACTTGAGAGCTCAGGAAGATTTAAGTAGAAGGTAGAGAAAATTTTATCGTTAGAAAGAGAGGATATAGGATACAAGAAGTATATATTGTTTTCAGTAAAGAAGGTGGAAGCGAAGAGACAGCATAAGAACACTCAAAATATCGCCTAATCCTTTGCAATGATTAGTTGATATCTGGTTAGTCGTGATGATTAGATGATAGATGATTAATCACGATTTTAAAAAAAGTTGATGTTTCAATGATACGTTTTCTGCCGACTCGTTATGATTAGTTGATAGCTGGTTTATCGATCAATTAGAGCTTTTTCCTGTTGATTTCTAAATTCTACGTTTCCTACTGAGTTGTTATGGTAGCAGATTAATCACTGAATTAAAATCTGATCTGATACTAATCTGATCTAATACTGAATTAATAGATTGTTGGTTTCACTAAAATATAAAAGATAATCGATAATTGAATAGAAATAGAAAATGCTAAATCATTACAAACATAATTTCAGATATTATCTAAACATGTATTATCATCAGTTTTTATATATGAAACTTTGAATGAATATTTTTACATTTTGAAACTTTGTCCTCTTACATTTAATAATTTGAGATAAAATTTTGTGAATAACAGAAAAATTATTATTATTTTTAGATTTAATTTAAAAGAAAGAGGCGAACTGTCATATGGAAACTTTTATCATAAGTCTTATAACAAAGCTTTATTATAAGTATATACTTTTAACAATCTTCCAGCATAAACTTCGAAAATTATAACATAATTTGAAAGTTTTCAATAGATTGTGTACCATGCTATAATGTCTGTAATAATACTAACGTTCACAGTGTTATATATTTTATTTACTGATTGGTAAAAATAACAATTTGGTAATTTAAACAAGATTACTTAATTCCAAAGTATAGTAACACTGTTTAAATTAGTCTCAGAACTAATCATGCTAATGAACTTAAAGTATTCTGAAATAAATAGGAAACGGCGTCAAATAAATTAGAACAAAGTTTCAAAAATGATAAAAGTAAAAACAATTATTAGAAGTTTTAACGACTACTAAAATTGTTATAAGTGATGAATTAGAGTTCTATTATTACAAGAAATAGAAACAAAAAAGTAAGTATTTCTAATTAAAAAAACTACGATCGAAAATTGCAAGTTTATTATTTATTACATTGTTATTTTTATTATTAAGTTTATTATTTAAAAATTTATTGTTTATTTTTTGAAAGTTTATAGTTTATTATTTAGAGCATAATTGTTTTAAGTCATTATTTCACTCCATTAATTTAAACCATTAATCAGTTTCAACCGGTTTGAAACAATCACGAGACTATCAGAATACGCAAATATTTAGAAAAATGATATGTGTTTTTTTCATCTCAAAATCAATCTAGCTCCAAACAAGACAATCGGTCCAAGTTGTAACACTAGTTGGCGATAAATCGCCAAATATGATAACCTTCTTTATTGGTTTCTAATAACCATAAAAGCGGAAAATTGATGTCTCAAAAGCGATAAATTGAAAATTTGTTGCCCACGCATTTTCAGTTTTCAAGAATTTGTTGCCTTCGCATTTAAGGCTACAAAAACCAAACCAAAACAACATTGTGTTTTCACATGACAAAAAAACAGTTCTTTAAGACTATCAAATTAATCAACATGGTTTTTAATTAATTAAATATCCAGTACTGTTATTTATGCGTATTAAAGAAATGCAAATTTGTTTATTCCAACATTTTCAATTAAATAAAACATTCTACCAATAAAAAATAAACGTGAGGAAGAATCAACGACAACAAACGGTCGAATGAATTCCCCAAGAATGATTGATCGTAGACCCAGCATAAATAAAGTTCTCTCAAATATCAGGGAGAGGAAAGAATTAAAAGATACATTTACCCGAACTAATCCAAGTAACAACTTATCAAGCATTCATTTATTCAATCGAAAGGTCATTCTTCAAATTATTGCACCCCATCGAGAGACAGGATAAATAGATTTGCGATGTTTGCTGATTTTCCACTAAGTGGTCTGGCGCAAATATTCGAGGTACAAAAACAGAATAAAAAAGAATCACAAAACGGCAACTTATTTGAAGAAAGAATAAACAATGACAGAGCTCTTATGGACATAGTAGCTAAAAGGGAAATTCCACAACAAGACTGGCTAATTTATATCGAGATATTAATATTAATTAGATGAACGGATAATCAGAGATCTCGAAAAGAACAAAGTCACAGAAGATCCTTATTTGGATTTTTATAGCAAGAGACAATCGATGGTTGGAGTTTGCTATAACAGCAACTATTTGCCATCTTTTTTGACGAGCGAAGCTTGATTTCCCGATATTGTAATTTCGTTCCTTGGATGATGAAATAATTTAGAAGGGTAAAAGATGGTATCAAAGGAATATTTAATAATTATGTTTTGATGCCATTTAAAAAGATTCTTGACAGAATGAAAGCAAAGAATTGAGAATCGATATAGGCGGCAGATCTTTTCCTTGCTTTTCGTAGTTTTAAAAGCAGGTCTTTAAAGTTTCTCATATAGAATGAGGCTCAAGAGAAAAGGAAATCCTCAAAAATTCTCACCAACCAACTTCAGCAAATGAAATGACGTTTTACAAATAATTAGAATGGGTTGTAAATTAAAAACTCTGCCCTTCATTTGATTACTGTAATGATAAAATAATTTTTTCCATGGTGTGTATGTTGATATTCGTGAAACTCTACGGATGGTACATTTCTTTAATGAGGTTTTACAAATTCTGTTTTTAAAGAAAAAAGTATAATTAAAGATTTTGCGAAGCTTAATTAATTATCTAACTATTACATACTCCAAATTTTAAACTATTCTAGTTATTTTTCCATATGCTTATAGCTATATAAAAAGTATTTTAAAAGAGAAAAAAAGGAAAAATAAAAATAAAACATGGCAATGATTTTTTTGCTACAGTCTAAATATTTTAAGACATTTTAGACAGTCATTAAGTATTATATTAATCAAGTAGCAAAGCCTACACGTGTCTAGAGGAATAGTTTTAAAGTCATTATGCCATCATTTATAATATTTGCTTTTAAATATAAAATTTTCCATGAAATCAGCTATTGAATTTAATTTTTAATATTATATTTTATTGTAGCTATTTAATAATAATTATTATTATTCTTTTTAGAACAAAAATGTGGATTAATGTTAACAAATAGGTTTGTTATTTTTATTAATATATTGAGTTTATTCCAGAAGCTACTCAAAAATTACTCGTTATCTCTATAATTAAAAAGTCGTCAAAATTTACGTGACAATGTTATACTGCTTTTTAAGTGTTATGGTAGATATATCGAGTTTAAAATAATTTTATTTTAACGTAGGTTGCTGTAAATACTTAATACACAATCAATTATATCTCTAAAGTTGATGCATACCCATATATGCAAATGCTGACAATTATCAAGTGGAAGTTCGTATACGATTAAAATGCAACGCTTCGAAAGCTAAAAAATATTATTTGAACTGGATGTCCCAAAAGCACTTTACACAATGGCTCATAATGTCATTTTTAATAGAAGCTTTTTGTAACCTAAGTATTTTTGATTAGCAAAGAAGGAATTGTCAACGAGAAATGGTTTGCTTGACATTCTTTGTAAAAATGCACAATCTCTTAAGAATTTGGAGAAAATTATCTTTTAAATGCATAAAGGGGAAAACTTTGGGAAAAAAAATTGTTTAAATAAATGAAAAGTTGTCTAACTGTTGAACACACCATTTCCATCCAATTCAGAACAAAGGCGTTTCATCTCTGTAAATTTTAAAAAATTTATTCAGAAAATTGTTAAGTGAATCACTGTATGATTGTTTAGATTTGCTTTTAAATTTTTTCTATTTTAAAAGCAATATTAATGGTATAAAATAAAAACTAAAGCCATTGTCTTAAGTATAATATGTGAAAATAATTTTATAATGAATAACCCCTGATGAACCAAAAATGGTTACCACTTATCAGATATGTTAAAAGTTTTCTCAGTGTTTTTGACAGGTGAAAGATTTTTAAATTGATAGTAAACAGTTTTTGGGTATAACCGTATATTCCAGAAAAATATTGTTATTTATTCATTTTCTGTTTATACTGTTTATTTTATTATTTTAGAGTAGTTTCTTTGTATAAAGAAGAAGAACGGCAGTCAGCATTAAAGCAACAGCCATTAGATGAATATAAGGTTGATCACGAACTAATTAGAACAGGACTGGAAGAGGCAGGTGATATTTTACATTCCAAGCAAATCAAGCTGTATCAAACGCCAAAAAACCAGCCAGAACACTCTTCTTTTCAAACTCAGCCACGCCAAGTACAAGAATGTCCACCAAGACCCTCTCCCCTGCGAATTCAACCATATCACATGCCAGAATGTACAGCAAAACCATCTTCTTTGCAAATAAGGCCCTATCAAATACCACAATGTCCATCAAAGCCATATTCCTGTCCATTTCATAGATACAAAGCACCAGAATGTCCATCAGAGGCGTTTATATCAACAGAACTCAACACCAATACCAGTCCTCCTCAGGAATCTGAGAACCTGGCCCATTTGCTGCAACCTTTGCAATACAGCACGGAACCGCTGGAAGATATTCCTCAGTTTACCAGTAATGTTTCATCTGCCAGCGGGGCTTCTACAAGCAGCAACCTTCGCAAAAAACGACAGAAACCGAAAGCTGTGTTGTTCCATAAGCCAAAACAACGGAAGAAGAAGAGAACTACTACTCAATCATAATAAATTCGTATAAACTATAATATAGAAAAAAAGGGAGGTTATTTTGGAAGGTTTTAATAAATGGCGGTTTCATGAATGAGAAACAGAAATCATGGAAAAGCATCAGTAAAATAGAAAAAATATCAGAATGGTGATTTTTGCAATTGATTATGAAATATTTTTGTAGAATTGTTTCTTGGAATAATATCGGAATAATCAATAACTTCAAGTTTTGTAATAAAGCTTTGGAATTCTTTTTAATAATGTTTATCATAAATGTAGAAATTGCAATGTTGTTTCAACGTAAATATGCATTTCAAACGGAATCTAAGGCTGTTTTAGTCCTTATGCCAAATAAAAAAAACTCTTAGGTAAAAATTAAATTATAATAAAACAAACTTTGAGCATAGAAAAATTAAAATAATCTAACAATATATGTGTTTGAATTTTCTAACCTAATTTTCTTGATTCAAGTAATCAAATGTAGTATATCTTAAATAGCGTCAAGAGATAATTTTGAAGCATGTTGTTGATTTTTAATTGTTCTGTTTTGTTTCTGCCTGAACTCTTATCGCTATGGGAACAAATCTAATCAGATATTTCATCGGGGATGTAGGTAGTTTTCATTTCGATTTACTTTTTTTTCATACCTTGATGTTCATTATTCTCTGAATAAAATAATTTTAGAAATCAAGTTATTATACACAGTAAAACAGAATTACTTTAATAGCCTTAGTTCTGTATAAATGAACTTTTATAATAGACTCAAGAACCATGATAATGCACGGAGATATAGTAAACTCCATTAAAACATATTAGCTGGATATTTCATATTCTAACAACTCGTCGGCTTCCTTGATTCTATAAATCTACAAAAGAAAATCGCTTAAAGATGCATTTTCTAACCATCAACTATATATTCAAGTAAAGAATATAAAATTAGGTTCAATAATACATCATTATACAAAACAAATATCAAGATTATGTAGGATGTCTTTTTATTTTACAAGATCAGATAACTTCCCATGGTTTTTCAAAAGCTTTAATTAAGGTATATGTAATTAAGTTTTGCTTTCTCCTGGTTTGCAACTCGTAAAAACTTTTAAGAAGGCAGTTTAAGGGAATTTCTACTATATTCTATTCTTTCCGGAAATGTTTAATAAATTGGTAAACGGATAAGTAAAAAACAACCAAAAATCAAACAGGTTCGAAAAAACGACGCTAGACTTAATAGCTCGGACAATTGCTTTCAAGAACAAAACAATACTTACTACCATGTAATGCACGAAAGTATTAACATATTTTACCTACTATTGCATTATTGTCTTGAATTATAACGAAATAAATAATTTTATTACAGTAAGAATCCTAATAGTCCGTACAAGGCACAAAATTTAGATTATTATTTTCGAACGCATATATGCTAAAAATGAATATTGTAACTTCATTATGAATGCATCAGAGGTGGAAAAGGAAGAGTAGAATGAATAAAATCGAATCAGAATTAACTTGGTTATATTAACGTCCCGCTTTAAAGCATTAGGGCTAGTTTGGGACTGACTTCGTAATTTTGAACCACGGTTAGAAAAACGAGGACGGCACCTGAGCTGGTACTCCCCTCAGTGGAAGGACGTTTGGCCTCGACGGATTTAACGTGCACCAGGCTCGCTTACATTATGGTTCTTGGGTGCAATCGGGTCTAGGACATGAAACCTACCGTTTTTGACGACGGCATCTTACCACTTGGCCACCGCGTCCCGAAATTGCATCAGAAAAGCTGTTATTGAAGGATATTCAGCAATATTGCAACACTAGAAAAAGTGCTTAGTGGCAATTTATAAGTACTAATCCTTACACGATTAGTGGAAAACTTTGCGAATATGGAACAGAAGGAACTTTTTATATATATCTTTGAAGTGTAAGTTTTGTATTTTAATATTATATAGTCCCTTAATGATATTCTTAATATTAATCAATGTTAAAATTAACCCATTTGCATCATATGAAAATATAAAAAAAGGCCCATATCACGGAAAATTTTTTATTTTATATTTAGGTGTAAAATTGTATAAAAGAAAAAAAGGCCTTTTTGAGCATTATTTGTTTGTAATTTTGTTCAGTGTGGTAATATTTGAAATGTGAGATGCATATAAGTATATAGTATATAATATGAATATAGTATGTATCATATTATATGCATAACATATAATTTGATGCAGCGTATACGCTCCAGTGATAGTGACTAGGAAAATTGAGCGTATATATACGCTAATGATGCAAATGGGTTAAGGATTTTTTTTTGTCATTGTTGCTATTTAGATATGGATCATTATTCGGGGCTTTTAAGATTTAAGCTTAGTTTGGTTTTCGGACACAAGAAACTTGGACAAACTGCGCCAAATTAAAGTTTTGGTTATTTTGTCCGGGCATTGTTATCTAAACGAATGTCTTATAATTCCGAACAAACTCAAAATTGTTCGGAAGTAGTGCCATGTGACAACCATAGAAATAAGCTGGAATTTTTTTAAAAAATGATAATTTAAAAAATTTAATTTTTTTTAAATATATCTAATACCAATATCAGGAGCAGATATTTCACCATTTATGCATTCTGACTGATGAATAGGAATAGTCATAATTTTTACATGCATGTTGTCCCTTTCATTTTTGCACGTTGTGTATAATACAGAGATTACCAATCAAATTTTGTTTTCTGTTTTTATTGATTGGATCCTAAATTTGGTACCAATCTTTAGTTTTCAAGACATAACAGCACTGTTGTTTAATAATAAATAAATAAATAGTCTATTTTGATATCTCTAGTTTTATTAATGGAATTTCCCCAACCAAATTAGAATATTTCCGAGTGCTTCTTTTTGACTTGATAAGAAAATATGATCTCATACTTCTAATATTATTGAAAAACCGCAAATACTCCTATTTAGATGCGTGAAATTTATTTGTAGCAGTTACATAACTCTTATCCAAAGACCGCCGTGTTGGCTAATGGCAGTTGGGGCACGTTAAATATGTCGAGACTGCAAAGTCCTCCAAGTTTCCATAACAAAACGATACCTCTGGAGGTACTGAATCAGGGATGAGTCGGTCTCTGATTTGGATCTAAATTCCGACTTGCTGATGGATGAATGAGTGTATGAATAAATTCGACCACCCCCTAAAAAGGATTGTGTTGTGTGTGTGAGCTGGAAGTCGGACTTCTGCCCTCTGGGTGCTCAGGGGTCTTTGCCCTCAGAAGCTACTGCACCCCCTTTCCGTGAAAAACACGGACACGACAACAACAACATAACTCTTATCTTCTCTTTTGGATACTAGATGGCTATGCCTCATAAGCTATCCCATATACCATCCCATAATACATAGCGCATTGCAAGTGTAATCAAAATGAGATGTGACTAAGTACTGTTAAGCTGCGAGCGTGAATGTTTTGCTTTGTTATGTCTGGACTTCATTTTGTGTGTGAATGTTGTTATCAAAGAAATGTTCCTGAAAACATTCTTGCACTGATCCTAATAATCTATACTCCACCACACATATATTTTTTGTCTTGAAAAATTGGGATAAATGTTTTAAGCGATGATATGCCAAAGTGAGTTTATTCAAGTCGCTGCATTTTCAAGTACTAGAATACTTGTAAATACACAAGCAAATATCGTATTGAGCTCAAATTTTGATATAAATTTGCTTAACACTTAACACCACAGCTTTGTTTCTAGAGTTCATGTGGCCCCTTTCCGGTTTGGTATAGATGTAGGTGGACTTTATTAACAAAAAAAAGTACACAACAATGAATTTGAAAGATACAGACAAATGACAAAATTCATGAAAATATAACATGACAAGTAATGATAAATGCTTAAATTATTTAATTCATCGAATTCGGAGATTTTTGATATGTAATCGTATTCATAAGATATGGAAGGATGACTGTTAATCCTAATTTTATGAATTGAATCCTAGTTTTAGACAAAATATTTATCAAAACAAATAGCTTTTTTGCCTTAATGAAAAAGCCCAGATATACTGATAAATGGTCCGTTTACAGCTTATGAATGAAAAAAAAAATCTACTTATTTGTGTGAAACATAACATTTTTGAGTTATTCCCTCCACTTAAATTCCAATATACAAATCCACAAATGATCAGTTTGAAGAATTTGGTCAAAAATAAATACATACAAAAATGTGTTTGCACGCATATATTTTTGTTTACAATTCGTTAAAAAATGCACAAAGAGATACGAAAAGTGGCATTTTAAAACAAAATGAGTTTATTCATAAAAACTAATTACAAAAAAATAATAATACGAATTAAAAAATTGTGCCACAAAATTAAATTATCTAATTTCAAAAATATATTTGCAAACTCAATTCAACTTTAATTTTGTTTTTTTCATTTTCATGCTAATTATTTGAAAGTCATTCGACAGCAAATAACATAAGCAAGACGACTACAAAAGAAAGTATTGTCGAAATTTATCAATTTATGGTCTGTTTCAAACTGTGACGGCACCTAAGAAATCTGAATTGCTCATATTGTTGCGAGAAAACATATATTTTCGTGAAAATAGCCTAAGTTATCGAGAAACAGTTTAAAAAAAGTAAATATTTGCTTCTCTACAGTTCGGTACGTTATAAAACATAAAAAAGCTGATTTACATCAAATAACTTGCGTTCTGAATGCCCAAAATAAATTATCAATTATTTCGGCTAATTAAATGAAATTCATTAGAAAAGCATCAAAAAATCCATTTATTAGTGCGATTACATTATCAAATGATGTCGCTTCAACATCCGAAGTTCAAATTTTAACCCAACGTGTTCAAAATGTCCTGCACGATACAAAAATTTATAGAAGATCTCCAAGGAAACAATCTTTCATAATTGAACGAAATTGACTGAAGATACTAGATACTATAGATTGAATTAGCTAAGGAATATATCACTAAACCAATTGAATTTTGAAAAAATGTGATATTCTCTTGATTATCTTTAAATCAAGATGGTAGGAAATTAGTTTATAGGTATACTTGCATTGCTTTTCATATTAAAAATGTATTACCCACAGTTAAACATGGAGTAATCTCTGTTATGGTCTTGAGGTGCATGGCAAGCAAAGAAGTTGACAATTAGTTTTCCATTGATAAGAATATGACAGCTTGAACTTATATTGATGTTCAGCTAGATAACTTGCCATCAAGTGCAATAAAATTGGACATTAGTAATTCATACTATTTTCAGAAAGACAATGATCCTAAGCACACTTCCTTAATTCCTTGAATGTTTCCCACTACAGAATACGAGAAGTTTAACGGACAGTACAATTAATAAATACTTCCTCTTATAATTAAAGTAAAGAACATAATAATGTTTGATAAAGAAGAAGCATTTTCTATCATTTTTATCTCATTATCATGTTGTTGTTGTCTTGTCTATAAAGGTGCAAATTGCAAATAAAATCTATATTCCCCAAAAGTCTTGGTGACGAGATCTGCTAGTTCTGGAGTCCGATGGCCATGGAGGATCTCAATTCGTGGTGATCCAAGGAGGAAGAGGGAGCGGATAATGGATTGACAGTTAAAAACATGTTCTGGAGTCGGTTGGGATTGAAGACAGAGCTTGCAGTTGGTATAGGATTTAATACCAGATCTAATTATCATTATATGCAAATTTATCTTTTGTTCATTAAATTTATCACAATTTTATTTAAAAGTTAAATGAAAACAAATTAACTCGCAAGAACTATTACCCAGTCAAAAATTTTAAAATGTCCGTACTTTTGCTACAGGATGTAAGAAAATATTTAATAAGAATAGTCATGTTCAGTAAGCTAATTTTCTGCAGAAATGAGCATTTTTACTTCAGTATCAATGTCATTGTTGCACATTGTTATTAACGGAAGCTATGGGGAAAAAAATTACTGGACCTTCAGGTTTATAAGCACAAATCTGTGAAATATGTTGCATTCTATAAACAAGACCAGGTTAATTTCCTTAAGCGTCCTTAATCATTGCACATTTTGGAGCCTTGTTCTTCCTAACATTCAAAATCAGATTTCTGTATTATTTCATTTCATCAAAATATAAAAATATTAAATAGTAAATTCTGACAACTATTAAGATAGTTGTCGGGATTGATTTCCTGATTTCCCTTCCTAACCCTAGATAGCGAGACATTTCCGTTGCCTTGAAATTTATGCAGAAAAGATTTTGTTTTGTTTTGTTTGACAATCAAGAAAAGTAGACATTCAAGTGAGTGTGAACCAGGGGAAGCTCAAATGGAAAAGCAGAGCGTACTTATTTTAACAAGCACTCGGAAACCTAGACAGTTTTCTTGTGAAATTAGTAGTTTATGAAGAGAATAATAATAATGTTTTTTAAAGAAATATTCGTGACCGTGTTACGGAATTGTTTATCAGAATTGCATAAGAACAAGGAGTGGCTGGATGTGAATAAATGGATGACTAGTCAAAAAAACTGTGCCCTTATTTTTCTTTCTTATAACCTTTATATTTTTGAAAACAGGAGCACAAGCTATATGTTTACGAATAGTAAAGAAATACTTCCTCAGAAAAAAGTCCCCTATATTCGACAATAGTTTTTTTTTCCCGTATATCTCATATGAAAACACAAAGTTAAGTTTAATGAATTAATTACGAGTATTTTAATGCAGAATGATTAAAAAAAACCGTTAAAACAACCTAAATACAATTCATTATATGACTTAATATCTTTTTATTATAAAGAAGCATGGTATAAAACTATAAAAGATAATTAATTAATAATATTTTGAAAACAATATTCTGAAATTTGAATACGTGATTTTAATGTGAATAATTTTGAGAATTAGTCCTATGAAAATTTAAAAAAAAAATTAAATTACTCTGAAGATATTGAGAAAATATTTACAATTCCCTATTGCCGTTCTAAACCTGATAGGTCCTTAAGCAATTTGCTAATTTAATAATCCTGCCCAATCTATTAACATGCCTATCATTTTATGTATAAAATAAATATATAATTTTTTAATATTACTCCTGGGTATATATCTATCAGCGATCATGAAATTACTTTACATAAGCATTGTTATAACTGAAAATAAACAAATCGAATATCATTAGAGACAATGAATGAAAATCTCATGATCCCCAAACGGTATCCCCTGAAATTCTTTTCTCCCATGCCTGTCAGATTTGTCCAAATTTAATTACCAAACTAATTCTATAGAGGATACAATAATTAAAATAAAAATAAGCTCGTTATTCATATCATTCCTGAATTCCTATATGTACACTAATTAAATTTGGCTCGGCGCGTACTAGAATACCGACAATATAACTTGGCAAAATAATTATTCTTTAAAGGTATTAACGACTCCCCATGCTCTTCTTTAAAAATATAACGGCCCCATTAATTGCTTGTAGACTCTTTCCGATATAACTTATTAAATTAAAATTGCACCCTCCCAAAACCGGCTAATACCTTAGGCTCAAATCTCTCATAAAAGCTCACTTGTCAATTGCTAATGCTTGAGCTACCCTTCTTTTCATTAATATTCATTTTTTTATTAATATTTTTTGTGGGAATGACGTGTCGTTGAAAACGTTATTCATTTAATCTTTTTATTAAACGAAGAAAATTAAAAAAGGGCTCACTTTGGGGAATTAAATCTTTCATTTATGTTTTTAATTTCATTATATATTGGAGGAAAAATTTCCATGTATTCATTGATTGGGGACTTTTATGTCAGTAAATAATGGCGAATGGTAGTATGTATGTTAGTAGTATAATGGTGGTAGTAAGTAGTATAATGGTAGTAGCAAGTAGTATAATGGTGGTATAAAGTAGTATAATGGTAGTAGTAAGTAGTATAATGGTAGTAGTAAGTAGTGTTATGGTAGTAGTAAGTAGTGTAATGGTAATAGTAAGTAGTATAATGGTGGTAGTAAGTAGTATAATGGTGGTAGTAAGTAGTATAATGGTAGTAGTAAGTAGTATAATGGTAGTAGTATGTATGTGTATTGATGTTCTATTAGCTTAGACCGTTTGATTTGTATCTACCCAATTTTGGGTATAAAGAGGGAGATGGAAATATACAACTGGAAGCGATTTCGCAAGACTCAGAAATAAAATTTCAACTTATTAAAAATAAAAAAATTGATATTTTCCTTCTATAATATCGAAGAATATTTTTATAAAAATATTTTTTCACCTTTTTAAAATTTTAAAAATAAAGGTCTAAAAATAAATCAAATTTGTACAATTCTTATGAATGATAGCAATATTTATGAAATTCTTTTCTTAATTCAAACTATAATTTTTCTTTATAGTTTAAATCAACAATATTTGCTGTTATAATGAAATTCAAAACTTTTCATTGTTTCAGTAAATATTCGTTTGAATGACTTTCCTTACTTTATGAATTTAAAGAAAAAGGAATTAATTTATTCTCTTCGAAATAAGAATTGCTTGGTTTAGTTTAGTTATATTAACGTCCTGTTGTTAAGCAACCCTAGGGACTATTTCGGAATGTACATCGTAATTTTTAACTACTGTCAGATGACGAGGATGACACTTGAACAGGCACACCCATCTTCATAACACACCAGCGGGAGGACATTCTGCCAGCAGATTTAACGTGCAAGAGATCACCTCACACGACTGGTTTTCAGTGGAACCTGAAACTCTCAGGTTTGGAAGCCGGGACCTTACCGCCAGGCCACCACGGCTCTCATACGAAACAAGAAAGGGAAGTTTCAGTGTCGGTAAAACAGTATACATCCTGACTGGATAATTAAGTTTTCAATGGAACTACGATGTCATGGATTTGGCTTCATTAAGAAGGTTTATATGCACAAACATAACATGGGGAAGACTTTAAAAAAAAGAATGGCTGAGGGCCTATGAAAATTTGATGCTAAAAATATTTTGTTCACGGATCAGAAATAAATAATGGATTTAACTAAGACGAAACATTGTCAGTGTTTTCGATGAACCAGTTGGTCAACAAATTCGGCTATTGAATGAACAAAAAGAGATAATAACCATTAGAAGTATTCTTTTCTTATAAAATTATTACATAGGGAAAGTATATTTTAGTTTTTTCACATTGTCAAGACAATTTTCTGCTCAATTTCTTGTAAATGATTGGCTTAAAAACGTAAATCAGCTATACAATTTCGTATTCAAACACATGTCAAATTTCCTTTTTCGTGTATATTTGAATTATCTTGTTTAAGTACAAATGGATGCATAGGATGTCTGCTAGCTGCTATCTTTTGTTTAAAATTATAAACATATAGATGTTAAATTATATGTTTGATAATAAAATTTTACGTGGCATAATTTACGAATTTATTTTAAGCATTGCGCTTCTGAGCTATCGTATTTAAAGACAACCATATTGTTTGCCACTCCTAATCAGTTTTATATATCTTGTTTATTTTCATTTTAGAGTTTGGGTTGCATCTTTTTCCAACTTGGAATCCGACAACTCGGTTTTGATTTAAGTAAAATATGATGTGTTTGCCTTAAGTATGGAGTTTATACGTTACGCTATTTCATCTCTTTGTTGTAATGATCACTTGATAAATTTCAATCTACTTCATCTGTAAATACTCTCATCAATTTATATCATCATTATGTAAATAGCCGCATGAAATTCTCTGTTTTGTGTTGCTCAAAAATAAACTGATTCGAAAACGAAAGAAGAGTTCTGAGTCATAACAAACGTTATCTTCGCAGATTATAGCGCATTGTGCAGCTATAATTTGACATTCTATTAAGAATCGAAATTAGGAATTTAGTACCTATAGTCCAAAATAGTTTACATTTGAGAAGAAAAAAATAGTTTTCTGGTGAATTTCTTGGAGTTTTCCAAATGCGAAATGAAAATGAAATTAGTATAGCGAATCCTTCGACGACATTTGGACGACAGACACATTTCCCATTGATGGCGTTTCTCGAAAATTGGATTAAAATTAAAATTTTTATCCATTCTTGTAAAATTTTTTCCAAAGCAAATTTCTCTTTCGTAATTCGTTGTATCGATACTCAAATACACATAATTTTAAAAATGAGTTTCAAAATAATTCCAAAAAAATGTTTGCGTGCGCACAGAAGATTTTAAAACGTAGAAGCTCATAGAATTTTAGAAGCCGAATTTTTATTATTGATTATTGTATTGTCTCTTTATATTGGAGAAAATACAACTATTGTCAGCGTTTAACTGTAATTTATGGCCATTTGATATCAAAAGAAACTTTTTCGAGAATTGAAGAAACATGGGTAACGATATATCCCCTATAAACTTGCATTTATTTTTGCAATGTTTCATGCCAGGAAATTACTTCATTATAATATTAAAAAGAACATCATGGGTACAATTAGTTTACAATCTTTGTTTTCCTTCGTGCAAGCATCAATACTTCCTTACTTTGATAAATTATGTTCATTTCTTTTGCAGCATTTATGAGGAGTTAAGAAGGGATAGATAGATAACTTTTCAGCTCCATATGATATGAGTGATAAAATAATAATTTACGTAGTAGTCGAGATGCCCAACCAAAATGTTCTATGGTCTATTTTGGATCTAAACCCGAGTCTAAAGAATGTGGTAGCGAAATATATGCTTCTAATATTCCACCAGAGACGTATATAAACAAGAAAAGTAACCATGCAAAATCCATATAAATATTATTTTACTTTGTAGAGTATATCTTTTATCTGTTATAGCATTTTTTTAATATTATGGTCGCATAGTAACAACTAATTATTCCTTATACTTACTCCGAAGAACTTCAAAATTCTTTCTCTTCTAATAATGATTATCGAAGAAGTTTTTTACACTGAAAACCTTATTTTGAACTCATTTGTTCCGTTTTTTAAATAGCATGTAAATTAATATATGGAGTTTTTTTTTTTTTTTTTGCACAAAGGCTGCCATGCTGTGCCAGACTAGGTAGTGTTATTTCAAGTTAAAAAATTTTAAATTATTTGATACAATTTGAAATAAAAAATTAATAGTAGGTTAAAATATAATTTTTTAAAAAAAGAGAGATTGAATGTGTGAATAGAAACCAATTGATTTTTAAAAGGGTATCATTTGGCGTTATTCCAAGTAAAGTCGATAAATCAATATTATTAGATTTAAAAAAATGTAAAATCTGTGTATCAAAATTTGGGCATTCAGAAAGCTCATGTTGGACGGACACAGTGCAATTTCACCGAGGACACATTGGAGCTGCATGGAGAGAAGCTAATGTTAGGGAATTTGAAATTCTAAAATTTTTAAAATTCTATTTTTCTATGCATAGAGAACTTTTCGCTAAACTTGTGAAAGTAAAGAAATAAAACTTTTATTAAATTTGTGAGCGCAAAATGCATCATGTCAGCTTTACACACAATAAAGAGAGTTGATATTGCCGTTATGAAATAATGCATAAAAAATATCTTATGTTAAAAATGCAATTAAAGTAAAATTATATATTTTCATAGTTGTTCTGTACTCATTATTAAAAAGTAGATACATGCAAAGCATGATGAAAAGAAGCAGTCGATTATTTCTTTAGCACTTTTTTTTTCTTCGTACTTGCAATGAAATAATCCAGCTTTTAGTTTTTTCAAGATGTTTTCGTCCAAGCCATAGCAAACACCAAGTCGCCGAATATTAAGACATGAAGCATAAAAAGAGAGAATATATTTAGAACTTATATATTTTTTGAAAACAATGTGCTAACTGCCCATCTCAGTAATTAAAGTTATGATGCTATCGAATTTAAAGTAATTTCATAATTACTTTTAGAACGTTACATTACATATCACTATACTACGGAGTGTCCGGTACGCGACTATCCGGCCTAGTTTTTTTTTAAATACTACTTTAAAAGGGAAGAAAAAATGTAGCATTGTTTCATTAAGTTTAATATAACTACATGTTTAACTATAAGTTTTGACTCTTAACTTAGAGTTACTTTTTCATATCCGTGTAATCATTTATTTGTGAAAAGTAAGATCAGTTTGAGTCAGTTTTCTTAAGAATTGGGCAATGATTTACTTTAATGCCATGTTTCCTGAATTTAAGTTGGTAAGTACAGAACTTATGTTAAAATATGAACAGTTTATACTTTTTAATTTGGTCTTCTCTAATTATTTCTTGAAACGTGTAGTGCAGTTTATAAACATATACAATTTATTAGTACAAAGCCTTATGTTTTAACTCGGCACGTTACCAGTAATTGCTTCCACTGAACCGCGCCACGTTCACATTTTAGGTGGCTTGAGATAAATGGAGAGCTTAGTGCACAACAAGAAAAGAGAAAATTACGTATATAACAATGTATAACAAGAACATACACTGATGGGAAAAAAATCCCAACACCAAGGAAAAAATAATTGTACAGTAATGAAATTTTAGGAGAAGTTAAGTTTCAGAATCACAGGTAGGGCCATTGGCGAGAAGAGCCATTTCAAATGTGAAATGTTGGTACATTAGTAACCGGTGTAATCGCCAGAATTTTGAATGCAAGCATGCAAACGTGCATGCATTGTGTCGTACAGGTGTCGGATATCAGTTTGTGGGATGGAGTTCCATGCCTGTTGCACTTGGGCGGTCAATGCAGGGACGGTTAATGCTGGTTGTGGATGACACTGGTGTTGTCGTCCAATGATGTCCCATACGTGCTCGATTGAAGAAAGATCTGGTGATCTAGCAGGCCAAGGCAACATGTCGACACTCTGTAGAGCATGTTGGGTTACAACAGCGGTATGAGGGCGGCGTTATCCTGTTGGAAAACACCCCCTTGAATGCTATTCATGAATGACAGCACAACAGGTTGTATCACTAGACTGACGTACAAATTTGCAGTCAGGGGGCGTGGAATAACCACGAGAGTGCTCCTGCTGTCATACGAAATTGCTCCCCAAACCATAACTCCAGGAGTAGGCCCTGTGTATCTAGGCCGCAGACAGGTCACTAGCAGGCGTTCACCTGACCTCCTTGTAGCCAACAAACGGCTATCACTGCGACCAAGGCAGAACCGGCTTTCATCAGAAAACACAACAGATCTCCACTCCGTCCTCCAATGAACTCTAGCTTGACACCACTCACGTCGCAAACGGTAGTGGTTTAGAGTCAGTGGAATGCACTGTACAGGGCGTCTGGCTCGGAGCTGCCCTTGAAGTAACGATTTGTAACAGTTCGTTGTGTCACTGTGGTGCCAACTGCAGCTCGAATTTCAGCTACAGATGCAGTGCGATTAGCCATAGCCATACGCCGAATACGACGGTCTTCCCTCTCAGTAGTACCACGTGGCCGCCCGAAACCTGGTCTTCTTGAGGCAGTACCTTCCCTTGACCACTGCCACCAATACTCATGCACATTCCTGGATACATTCCTGCCAAGTCTTTCAGCAATATCGCGGAAAGAAAACCCACCTTCTCGTAGCCCTACAACACGACCACGTTCAAACTCAGTGAGCTGTTGATAATGGCTTCTTCGTCTTCTCGGAGGCATCCTTGACTAACATTAACCCACTACGTCAAATCTCAACTGTAAATAACGATCACGAACCTTACAGCGCTTATTTAAAGCAAACCTCATTTGCATGTTCCTAGTGCCGCTGCTAACGCCACACTTACGCGCGTAGCTCGAAATTTGAATCGACGCCATCTTTCAGATGTATAAACACGCCTACCAAATTTCGATTATCTAGCACAGCTCCTTCCTAGTGTTGGGATTTTTTTCCATCAGTGCATGACAAGAATACGTATTATAACAATGAATTTTGGTGCAAAAACTGTGTCTTCTGATATTGGTTGGCAAAGAAATGAGTTTATAGAACTCAGGCCTATGCATATTTTTGTTATTTTATTATTTTTTAGCCGGATACTCAGGAAATGAGATTAAACCAAAAAAAATCGACTGTAACAGAAGATAACCCAATTAATATTCTTCCATGATTTTTCACATTTTATATTCTTTCAAATACAAAATATATACCTTTGTAATTATAGCAGACCTTTTTCTCGGATGTATTAAAAGCGAAATCAGTTTGGGTAACATATTATGATGTGGAATCGGCTTTATATTCTTAGGTGAGATAATCTTGAATTATTCTTCAAATGAATGAAAAATCCGTAATCGGGTAAATGCAGCCAATTTTTCTGTTTAAAGAAATTATCACTATGCTATTTGTCATATTCCCTATGAAGACTTTTATACTGTTAGATATTTAGGACAATACAATAAGTCTTCCCCTTTCTTCACTTTTAAAAGTAATTTCGTTGATTTTTTTAAAGAAAGAAACAAAACTTAAGAACTATTTAAAAAGTTTTGTTAAATATAAGATCACGAGAATGCAGAAAATGAAGATCCTATTGTTATCTCCTTCAACAAAAACGAAATACGATCTTTTCATTATGAATATTCACATATGTTGTTCTTGAAATCTAATTATAACCAAATGAATGGGTTTTGTTCGACACAAATTTTGTTCCGTACAAATATTGCTTTGCACACCATTTATTCCAAAAGTTTCGATTGAATTAATCTTCAAAGAAACGATTCAGTGGTATAGAAAATACGAGAACGCTGCTTTTCAATTTCGATTCAAGAGTCGCCGATAATCGATTGCTTTTGTTTAAATTTCATGAAAGCCAAGCTTTACGTCGAAGATCAAAAGAACATTGAAATGCTTTTGTTCGATATTCGATTGTTTTGTCCATTTGGCTAAAATAAAAGAAGTCATCTATCTGCCTGGTGGAGTAATCCTTACAGCACTAATATTCTGGTAGCATGGAGTCCGATCTCGGATTTACCAATAACCGAGCAGCGATTAGAGAAAGAAATCAAATCGCCGGAACGGAAACGCAGAAGAAAAAAGAAAAACGATTACGGTTTCCACGCATCGTTATCGTTTTCTTCGGTGCGTCTCGTTCGGTGGATAAACAAAGACAGCTGCAATAAATAATGCGACGGTTGAGTCGTCCGGAAGGAAGATCATTTTCTCATGGTTAGGTTATCGACTTAAATGAGTCGTTCGAGTAAAAAGGTAAGCTAGCGTTCGGCCTGATAACGATTTTACAAAGCTTTCATTGTTTCTACTCAATTAAGTGGCTACGATAAAACCGATGCCACAGGAGAAGAACAAAAAGAAGGTCTAGACCTACAAATGCTGGTATTTCATGTTTCCTGATGACGGAAGATTATGGGAAATAGAAAAAAAAAGTAATTTAAGGCAAAGAAAACTGATTTTTAAGATAAAAGTATTCGAAGCGGTTTCTGTTGTCCAAGAAAAATAAGAACATAGTAAAAAATTAAATAATTTTATTTACTTATTTTTTTATTTTGAGAAATGTTTTTTACTTCTGAAGAACAATTTCTCTTCAGTTTGGCAAGAAGGGAATTTTCCTTTAAGTTACAAGTATAGTTAAATATATAAAAATCTTAAGAGTTTTTATAATAATCTAATTTATTTCGTTCTAAGCTTTATTTATTTATATATTTGAATTCCCTATCGACATTGCAAGTTAAAAAGCTCACGAAAAAAAAATGATGATCCAAATGCGATCTCCCAAAGCACATAGGAGAACTAGGAAGCATAATGTTCGCTTCTTTGAGAATATCTCCCCCTTCAAAATTAATCAATTAATTAATTGAACCTAAAAAATGCAACGAAATTTGTCCTTTCAAGAATTACTTTGGTCACAAAAGTTTAGCTCATTTGAAAATGATTAAATGAATCTTTACTTTCACATTATTCTGAAGCTTTTTTTTTCTCAACAAATGAAAGCACAGTGTAGAGAATTAATTAAATGAAATGGTTATTTTAATTATAATTAATTTCATGTTTTTTTTAATTAAGGAATTGTTAATTTGAGGAAAAAAACAGAAAGGAAAGGGAGATTGTTTTTACTCTTAGATGATTCAGCAATTTTTTTATACTTATGGCATCACCATAATTTCTTTTTTTTTCCTTTTCAGAGATACTGGCTTTTAATAATAAGAGAAAGATAAAAACAATTCAAACTAAAACTATAAAATTTTCATATTGCAATATTTCTTGTATAAATCAGTAGTTGGCTCATGAATAGATATAGTTTACTCTCTTCATGCAAAACCACAACAACAAAATATTATGAACTTTTATTTTTAATTGTCTTTTTAATTTTATTTTTGACATGATAATAATAAAAGAAGAAAGGGATATTTAAAATATAATTCCACAATTAATGAAAATAATTTTGACAAGATTTCAATTTGATGAGGTACATATACATCCCGGGTGTTTCCAATTTATAAGAAGAAGTATGAATCAACTTTCAATCAGAGCAATTTGCAAAATATAAAATGCAGCAATAAAAATTCATTCATTCATTGAAGCAATTAATCAAAAAGTAGAGATTGTAATTAGAATTAAAAAATTTGTTATTCAGAATTTAAGAATCTATTTCATTTCCTTCAAAATATTTGTTGCGACTAATTGGAAAATATATGAATAAATTTATTTATAATATTAATGCCAATATTATATATGGTAGCTGTTATGTTTTTAATTTTGGCCATTAAAATTTATTAGCACATAAATATTCCAAATATTGTCGATATTATTATATTCGTGAACGTCTAATTATATTCCATATTCCAGTATAATTATATTCCATCTTATTTCAATGAATGATGGTATTACAAATAGTAACTGTGTCTAACTGATAGATGTTTTTTCTTGTGATAGTCTGTTAGATTCTTCTCACGTTAATTTAGGTTCAAACATGAAATTTCTCACTCTATACATCGCTTATTTTTTTAATGTAAGGTGGAATCTTTTTTTAGCTTGCATTAAAAAAAAGTTGTTTCTATTCTACAAGAGAGTTATAATTAAACTTCCTCTATAAACAACATCATACGACGCAAATAAGAGAACGGATTGCAGTGAAATTTAGTATATAGACTATACACGATATACTCAAACGGAATTTCATAAAAAAAGTCCATAATGTCCATTAGATATCGCCTTTTTCGGAAAGACATTAAATTTAATATAATAAACTACCAAAACGGAATACAGAAACAATGTTAATAAGAATAATTTATATAAATAAAAATGAATTTTTGTCTGTATGTCATTTATGCACTGCCGTACCGCTCATCCGATTCCGATAAAACTTCGACTGCTTTTTACTTGAAAGTTATAAGCAAAATGTAATCATCTAAAGAATAAAAAATATTTTCAGATCTATTTACTGCATCTATTAACCATGGAATAACCACCAAATAATTCGCCAATTAGACGCGACAGATTCAGTAAAATTTTTTAATTCAAGCTAGACGTTAAATTAACTTTCCAACTATATTAAGGATTTTGTGGTAAAAATATATTTTCTTTGCTTAATCAATTTTAAAAGAAAATATTTTAATGACATTTTTTTAATATTAAACTTGAGAATTCTGAACGAATATTAAACGAATCATACAGAATATATAGTTTCTTTTATTACCATTCTGAAAGAACACCAAACTTTACAATGCTAAATAAAAATACAAATCTTATACATAAAAATGAATATTTGTTTGTAGAATAGAATGAAAAAAATATAATAATTGCTATTTATGCTTCTCCTTTATATATTCTTTAATTTCAATGAACGTGTTCATTGCCGACAAGAAAATAGATATCATTCTTAATTAAACAAGATGACTATTTCCAATTCTAAACGATATTTCCAAGATTATTTCTTCTGTTGCAACAAAGCGCCGGGTACCATCCAGTGAGTAATAAAATTAAAAATCGAGAAATGCTGTCAGTTCTAAGAAAAAATGTCGAGATTTGCATGCATGAGAAGATGAGGGTTTATGCCGGTTAGGATAAGAGATGTTTTCAGTCGTTATCATTTTTTTTTGTTTATATTTCCGGCTGTAATGATGACGATAGCTTGTTGCGACATTGAATGACATAAAGAACTCCATAACGTTTCATGTGCGTTTCACGTAACTCATCACAACTAATGAGTTACGATCTGCCGTCGAACACACTGCCAATCAAGTTAAAATTTTGAAGGTGAATGAGAGTGATCACGTGGTCTCTAAATCCTCCTGGACACGATTAAAAAATGCTCCTCTTATGCAATATAGTCATGTTTCTGCACTTTATTCCTAATCCGGAAATTAAAATAAGAAGATCTTATCCACTTATAATCCTAATAATGTCTGGATATGGGAGATATCCTGCATATTTCCAAAGATTTGGAAGAACACAGGAAAATAAATGCATTTGCTGAGAAATTGGTATGTTTTACCTCTATTTAATGGAATGTATAGAGATCTCAGAGTTGAGAAGGGACCTGAAGATTGTCAATAATGATTTAAGTATAGTACTTATGGTACCAGGTAATCTCAAAACCCTGAAGGATATGATGTTAAAGATTGATAGTTTCATTCCAACTGTTTGAGAGAGTGCAGATGGGGAGAAAGACAGCTATTTACTACCCCGAAAGGAATGTTAGTTTGACTGTTCTGTCAATGTAAGGTTGGACAATACTTCCTCAACAGTCGATCTCAACAAATCCTGTCGTTACTGCTACGTTCAGTTGTGGCGAGGTGGTTGGCTGTATGCAAGAAGTCTTGTTTCTGCAAACTGAACTCCCCTCCCCACTTCAAACAGCGAATTATTATTATTTTTTTCTTTTTATCTTTACTTTATGTGGTTCGATAACTAGTTGATCAGAAACTAGCTAATAAATGTCAATATTTTTTTTCTGTATTCCATTTCGGTCGTTTATTCTGTTGAATTTAATAAACGTCGCGATGAATTCCTTAAATGCGCCTTCTAAGACTCATTCATTCATTGCAATTCGTTCGCCCGTTTGCATTGTACAATGTTCTTTATAGGGGAAGTTTAACTATAACCACCCTGACAAATATTTATTACAATTTTCAAATTTAGTGAAGGATACGTTGAATTGACAATAAAAGCGTAAATAAATGAAAAAAACTATGCAATTAAAAGTTAATTATTGCCACTGATATTATTCAGATAGTAAAAATGTGCAACCCACTGTTTTTTTTTCTATCAAATAAGTAAGTGTTTTAGAAATATTTATTAATAATTACAGTTAAAATACGTGCTGTTTTATATTCAAGGATAATTAATTAAATCATTTATATTCCATGATAGAAAACATGCAAAATAATAGACTAATCTGTAATTTATTTTTTATAAATATTTTTCTACTTAATAATTTATTATGACTGAATTTAAAAGAATGTTGTAAATATACGTGTTGTTTTATGTTCTAGAATAATTAATTATATTGATTGTATTCTTCCATAGAAAATGGTGAATATAATATAATTTGCAAATTTCTTTTCATAATAACAGATATTTTACGCTTAATAATTGAAATTTTCAACCTCTAATTCCTCTGTTTTTTCTCTATTATAAAAACATTTCTTCACGTAAGCATTGCGTTTTATTTACTTTGTGGTTAGAGGATAGCTATAACCTGATCTATGGTATTTAAGGCTTGTTTCGCCAGTATTAGAAATATTTAATTAAATATCTTATTACTACTCATAGTAAGTATTTATATTGCCCTTGACAGTGAAATGTTGTCAAAAAGAATGAAAAGTTAATTTTAATTAACGGCAAAGGAATTTTAGGTATCCGACTATGTTCGAAGGAAAATTTTTGAAAAATTGGATTTTTAAAAAAATATTTTTGGTTTTTAGGTGTATTGTCAATTATAAACACTGTAAATACAAAAAAAATATTTGAAAATATAATGTATTTTGAGAAAAATTAAAGTTTGTAGTAAATTTAATGAAATTCAATCAAAACGGTTAACACTGTACACCAAATTGTAATGCAGCAATCCTATTCTTCTTTGTACATAAATTATGGAATGTAATGATGAAGGAAATGAGCCTAAATCTAAGAAAAATCTTGTGATGCAAAGTAGTTATGGGTAAAAATATGCGTATATATATTTTTTTCCATAAAGTAACAGTTTAATTTTTCTAATACTGTCTATAAATGAAAAAGTAATTCATCCACAATAAAACATTTGGTTTATTCCATTGCCCATATTGTTTGAAACACACGCTGAAATCTTTATGTAAATACCATTGTTAATTTTTGAGATATCCTGTTGACGGTGGATAACTTGTATGAAAATTAAAATTGAAGTTAAAAACAAATTTTAGCGAAAAAATATGTTTTGCTTAAATTCCTTTGGATGATAGGTTAGACCTTCTTTTATTTAAACTGTTTTAGAAAGAGGAAAATCTGAACAACAAGAAATAACAATTTAAAAAAAATTGCCAATGTGATCGATAACCAGTGTTTTAAATACAGTCGGATACTTTAGAACAATATTAAGAAAGATACAGATTTATGTTTGTACAATTTCATAAAATTGATTCAAGCATTCCATGCTTGGCTATAAATTGTCTGCTTGGCATCTGAATTTTTCCTTTTCACTACGAATCGTATTAGGATGATGGATATTTACTCAAAAAAAATCAACATACCAACATTTGGAAAAGTTTAAAAAAGAAATGACAAATATTTTTTTTAAAAAAAGCTCGACCTCGCATCAGAAAAAACAAAGGGCAAAAAATGTCGAGATTAGTCTATGATAAGTGATTAATATTTTTCAAGCCCCCCCCCCCAAAAAAAAAACACGCCAGATTCTGCAAACACAGTAAGAAAAAAACAATACAGCGGTTTGCAGTTGTCCTGTCGGGACAATTATAATTCATGGACCACAAACAGCATTTTTTTCTACGCATGCGCTGACTATTTGCCATTTTTTAACTGCTCGAGTGTAAACCGTGCATAAGGGAAAATTTTCGTCAGCTTTTAATCATCTGCAAAAGGCAAATATAAATGTTAACAATATTCTTTTAAATAGTAATGGAGAATGTTGAGATATCAGATATAGAAAAAAAATGCGAAGAAAGACTGCGCTAGAACCTGCAGTTTGAAACTATTAACTCTTGTTAAATTCTAAATAAATAACTTTCATTAAATCTTTTCATACACTATTAAAATTCATTAAAAAAACTAACTGACGGTAAATCTAGTCAATGCTGTTACAATGGAAAGGTGCAAAATGCAATACTATGGTTATGCAAATTTTTCTTGAGATTATTTTTCTTTCATTTATGTATCGTTACTATGATCAAGATACAAGGATGGATGTTTAATGAATGATATTCAGTTTTATAATCATCTTTCTTATTTGACTTTATCTCAGTATCACGATGCCAGTTCTAAAATAATTTTCCTCCAACAGTAATGTGGGAGGTTACCAAGAAAAATAAAATCACTTCACTGAAAAGTTTAATTTACATATATTAAAATGTTGTTGATTTTGCTTCTGATTCCAGGTGTTATAGATGCACTATACAATCTCCATGAAACCTAATATCTGTTGCTGTTGGCGATAGGTAGAATCAAACTCGCAATCTTATGGTTCGCAGCCAGATAACTTGATCACAAGACTGGAAGTGTTCACTCAATCTTGAGGATGTTATCTGCCTTCTAAAGCTTCCACTACAAAACTCCCCTTCCAGTGACAGGTGAGACGAACGATATTTTGTTGTTGTTTTAGTGATGATCTTGTTGGCTGCTGAAGCCAGATAACTTGACCACAAGACTGAAAGTGATTACTCAATCTTGAGGATGGCCTATAAAGCTTCCACTACAATACTACCCCTCCAGTGAGAGGAGAGACGAACGATAATTTGTTGCTGTTTAGTGGTGATCTTATTGGCTGTTGAGTTTTTAATGCGTCTTACCCATTTTCTTTTTATTTGCTGATTATTTATCACTTATTTTTCATTGCTTTATTGCCATTTTATTATTTTTTTAGTGGTTTTTCAATGCATCTTACTCATTTTTTTGCAAATTATTTATCAGCTTGATTTTTTATTGACTGATTATTTATTAGCTTGATTTATTTTTATTGGTTGATTTTTTATCGCCTTTTTTATTTTATTGGCTGATTATTTATCGCCTTTATTTACTTATTTATTATTTGGATAAAAGGTGCCACAACAGCTGAATTAAAGTGGAGTATTTATTTTTATTTTCATCATCCTACGTCACCAATGTTGCTATTGGTGATAGGTAGGATCGAACTCGCGACCTCATGGTTCATAGCTAGATAACATGACCACAAGACAAAAAGTGACCATTCAATCTTGAGTATGTTATCTGCCTTACAAAGTTTCCACTACAGGACTCTAAAACGCCCAAAAACAAAAGTGAATCCCTTAAAATCTCAAAAATAGTAAAATTTAAACATTTACGTTAATTATTTGGGGAGACTTGATCTGCCTTGAATCAATGAACATTTAAAAAACATCTTCCGTCCATGTTGGAAGGTGAGGGATTTGTGTGTCCAATCAAATAAGAAGAGAGAACAGTTTGCTGTTTCCTAGAGTTCCGAATGGTGAGACCAACCAAGCTCTTACCTAAGTACCACGGGTGAGCAGATGGGACCCTCCAAAATGCACCTGTCTCCATCTTTTTGATAGAGGAGATTTCAAACTAGGTTAGTGTTGGGTATGCATTAGAATTTTCAACAAAAGTAATAAAATGAATGCGAATTGAAACGCTTCTTTTTATAACTTTTATTTAAGGTATCTGGCTACGTTAAGAACGCTGATTACTTTCTTCTTTCCACAATAATTTTCTTTTTTTTCGGAAAAGAAAGGTCTGACCTATTATCCATATTGACCTATTATCCATATTGACCTATTATCCTATTACATATTTTTCTAGCTAAAATTTGTCTTAAAATTCAATACCTACAAAAACTATCATTTTCATTAAAATTCTTCACCGTTAACATAATATCTCAAAAACTAATAGACGTATTTAAGCCAAAACTTTCGGCGTCAGTTTTAAATAATATGTGCAATAAAATGAACCAAAAGTTTTATACTTGGTGAAATACTTTTTCATTTATAGATGTTTTTAGAAAAATTAAGTTGTAAATTTATGGAAAAAATGTACATATGATCATATTTTTACCCATAACTTCTTTGCATCTCAAGATTTTTCTTACATTTTGGTTCATTTCATCCATCATCATATTCTATAACTTGTGTACAAATAAAAATAGGATTGCTTCATTACCATTTTGTGTAGAGTGTGAACCGTTTTGGTCAAATTTCATTAAAATTTATTACCAACTTTCCTTTTTCTCAAAATATATTACATTTTCAAATAATTATATTGTATCAATAGTACTTTGTATTATAATTGACAATACATTTAAAAACCATAATATAAAAAGTTTTTTAAAAAATGCCATTTTTCAAAAGTTTTCCTTCGAACGTAGTCGGATACCTTAAAGTCAAATAATGACTCCATACATGTATAGTAAAAAAATAAAGAATTTATACATGGAAATATTTGCTTTTTCATTTTATTTTATATATTTAACTTATATACTTTATGTATTTAAATAATTGTAAATTAAAAAATTGATAATAAATTTCTGTCGTATTGAATTTAAAGATTCAAACATATTATGCTTAATTATAATTCCTAGAAACATGCATTTTTATCCCAAATCTGAAAATCCAATTTAAAATATAATTTTAAAAAAAATGTCTTTCTGAAAGTATGTCTATGTAAGTTTAAGTGAGTATTAAATGTTTACATTTTTAAAGGAAGTTTTTACGAAATTTTCCAAATATATACTGAAATAAAAACGAAATTGGATTTCTGTAATTAAAGGAGCAAAATTTAAATCGCGCTTTGTTAAACTTTAAATGTATAATATCTTTTTCCTCTTCTTTTATTATTTTTTGTATCACATAGAGGAGAATCGTTTTATTTTTTTATGATATTGTTAGGGATTTTACCGAGCTCACTTTTATAGTGTGTTTGAAAATGCAATCAGCTAACGTCAGTAGAAAATAACAACGACAACGATGTTTTACACGAAGACAGGACAGCACAAAGAAGATAAATAACACACAGCAGCACACAAAAACAGCAGTAATCCACAAATAATAAACGTTCTCAACCCATAAAGCTACCACACAGAATTCAGCAGGAGAGGGAATCCTCGGAACTTTGCTCTACGGTCTCTCCGGATTTCTGAACTACATATCTGCCGCTTCTTGCTTTAGATGCAGACTTACTACTTCACCCAACTGGCCACTGAACCTGACACAACGCTGCCTTCACTGTAAACAATAAGACTCAACGCTCACAGTTCAGTTTCACACAACTCTGGCACTCCGCCGTAGCTTCGCTATCCTCCCGAAGAGATCGCTACTTATTGGCGATCCCGATATATTTCATTTCAATTACTCACATATTGAGAATGTCGGCCTTTTATAGTTCCTGGGAGGTGGGATTAGAAGCTTCAAGGCGAATCATATGTATCCCAAATTCCTAATGGATATAATCGTAAAATTATGGAAATTTCGAGGATTATCCATTTTGTTGTCAAAGTTGCCATATTTATCGCCAAATGAGCGCCAAGGTCTGAGATCATTGAGGGCTGATCGTAAAACAATCTTTCTTACGCTGACACTATTCATTTTGATAAGCAAAATTATAGGTTGGTTATAATATTACAGAGCGTGCAAAATGAATGTGACAACAAATTATATTAATAACGGCAAATCAAGAAAATCGAAAAATTGCACCCATTTTCCTTTGACATTTTAATAGCAAACGATACATTTCCGTGTATTTTATCATAATATATTTTTAAAGCGTTCTTCAAACTTTCTATTTAAAGCCATGTATAAGACATGAAAATGTAATTTAAATACACGGAAGAAATTAATCAAAATTTTTGAAGAAAAATTTTGATTTATTTTATGATAAACGAAGCGCATGCGAATTAATTCTCTAATTCCAGAAATATTTTCAGGAATTTTCTCGTGTTAAATGATTAGATTTCCGGAACAATTTTTGGCGCATTGTAACCGTAATCGTAAGGGGGAAAAACACAATTCAGGAGCCTCCTTTGCACATACTTGAATAATTTATTATGCTTTAATACACTTTTCTAAAAACTTGCAGAATACTTAAGTTATTTTTACTTGAGTGTCAGTTATTTCTGAATATTTTAAAACCTAATTTCCTGGAGAAACTGACAGTAATAACGGATTATTAGTGAAAAAAAATTTGAAGTTCATGTTTTTTTCTTTTTTATTTATTTTCTTACTTTTTTGGGGGGATTGCAATAAGCAAGAATGATGCACTGCCTTTTTCATATATTCAGATATTTGACAATTTAGCACATTTTTTTTCTTTCTGAAATACATTTAAAAAAGAAAATAAGCTTCAAAAAATTATAGGGACGAACAAGAGCCATTATAAATTCAATATGGAGCTTCATTTTTGGCATATTGGCACTTCGCTCCTTTTTTTAGAAGAATAAATCTCAGATGCTGCCAGACTTGCAAGAGAAAAATGTATTAAGCGAAAAAAATTTGAGCATTATTTAATATGTAGTAACCCGCTTTTGTATAAGTGTGTTTTATAAAAGTGTAGAAACATAAAATTTACTACAAAACTACTTGCTTCCCATAAATACTAAGAAATTTTTTTAAATTAGTTATTTGTAATTACAATAATCTACAAAAAGGATAATTTGTAGGTTTTTTTTTCATTCGGAAATTTGACCGTAATAAATAATAAGAAAATAACAAAAAATTCTTTTAAATAAGCGTACTTCGTGATACTTATTTCTGTAATAAATAATAAGATAATAACAAAAAAATCTTTTGCAGAAGCATACTTCTGTGACATATTAAGAATGCTTTTACATAAATCTCCAATAAACACTCTAAACAAATCGAATACAAAATGTAATTCAGAAAATAATTTAAATTTAAAAGAATATTTAAAACATCGTTTTATTTAAAAGTGGTAGTTAAATATGTTTAGATGTTTAGAGCTTTATTGACCTCTGTTTTTTTTCTGACCTTTTATCTTTCATGTGTGAGAACAGAAAAGAAAAAAAGGCACAGTTTGAATGAATTTTAAAAAATTATAATTCGTTACTTCTGAAATTTTGGTATTTTTTACAATAACTTGAAAAAATATATTTAAACAAAAATAATGTTTACCATTTTATAATTTAAAATAATTTCTTTTAAACGATGTCAATACAGTTATTGTGCAATTTTTTTTTTCTTCAGAATTTTGCCTTTTTTTTCCGGAAACTCTTTTTTTGCATATATCAAAAATACTTTCGTTCATTGAAATGAAATCCAAGCCACTTTCATCATTCTATCCAATATTTTATTGAATGTTTTTCTTCCACTGTTAAAAGTCAAGGAAGAGAGATTTTTTTTTAACACAGTAGTAATTTTTTTTCAAAGTTGCAATGAATTTTACTTTTTAATGTAATTTATTCGTTTTTTATGTGATCAATAAAAAAAGCATTATGAGTAAACTAGGAAATAAAGTCAGACTGCTGAATGACTGTATCTGCTATTCTTCTTTTATTACCAGTCTGTGGAATTAGAAAATGAATCATGAGGAGTTGGCAGATAAATATTCCAGCAATGCTTTAGAGAGCAATCAACTAGTCATAGCTGCTTTTAATCAAGCTAATCCAGCTGAAATTTTCAAGAAGTATTCAATTTATATGATTTATTTTACATTTTAGTCTTCAATATATTTTATTTTTCATTATATTATTTACAATAATTATAGCATTTTTTTTAAAATTCATTATAATATTTACAATAATTATAGCAATTTTTTAAAAATCCATTATATTATTTAAAATAATTATAACAATTTTTTTTTAAATCCATTATATTATTTACAATAAGTATAGCATTTTTTTTAAAATACAAGCTATTATGGAACCTTCCATATTGAATGAAAATAAAACTGAAAGAATACGGATAAGCCCCATTTATATTGAAATACGAATTTTGTTATCAGGAAGCCATTAGATTTAGAATTTCAAAATTTGAAAGCTCGTTGATCATTATTTATATGACGTTATAGCATAAGACAAACATACTGCCGAAGGGTTTGATAGAAATATGCCAGTTCTAATATTATTTGTTTTCTTTTCATCCAGTAATTTATTATTGAAGAGACACATCTGGAAAGAGTCTTTGTTTAGCATCAAACTGTTTTAATCAAGTAAACTTCTAACAAAAAAATGAATTCATGACAGTTTTCACACCCTTGGAAAAAGAAATTTAAAAAATTAATTTTAAAGAATTTTATTCTTAAATTTTTTTAATAAAAATGGTGGAAAATGGTACAAGTGAGTTCCAAGGCTAGCTGAGCTCGTCTTAAAGACTTTTGGACGCATTTCGATTTTCTTAATATAAGAAAATCGAAATGCGTCCAAAAGTATAGAAAATGTCTATAGAAAATCTATAGACATTTTATTTATCTATATATTTATAGAAAACGGCAACAACAACAAAAAAAATTATATTGTTTATTTTAAATTTTAGTTCTCGATATATTATAGTAGTCATTATATTATTTATAATAACTGTAAATATTATAATTTTATTCAAATTTGGGCAAAAGCAAATTGTACTAAGCAATATTTTTGCATCATGCGTATGCTTTTAACTTTTTACTCCTTCGTATACAACGAAAATAATGTAGTTGTAAAAATATTTTAACACGAGATTTTGACAAATCTTCATACTTCAGATTTCATTGAAACCTATAAACATCATTTTGGAATTACATCTGTCTCTTTGCGAATCTGATAACACAAATACGTTTTGAAGTAAACGGATAAAATTTGTCATATTTTTATACCAGATTTGTAGATTTTTAAAAAATCAATTTTTGAACAAAATTCTATCTGAATTTTTTTTTCAATTTGGCATTCCAAGTAGATGTAAACATATACATATAACTTGTTAATTACAACACATATATTGCTAGATGGAAAAAATTTAGTACACATATTTAACCTCGAAAATATAAACAGGTATCAAATTTTGAACCCAATTCGTCAAAAGATTGAACTTCCATCGAGTCGTATTTCTGCTAGATGAGAACTCAAAAATATACTAATATAGATAAATGAAAGTTGTTGCATTATCTTATTACTAAAATTTATCAAATTTTGACTCTAATCAGTGAAAAAAGGGCATTCGAAATATATATTCGGGTTTCTTTATTACGAAGCACAGACGTTTTGTTAAAGGCCCGTAATTCTATTTGAAAGAAGCAGGGATAACGCGTTTATTAAAGAAGTGTGAGATCATTTCGTAGAGACTACTTCAAATTTTATATCTTAAATAATTTTATATAGTTTAATTTGATTTGTTCGATGCTTGTAAAGAAGAAATATGTAAATATATTTTTGGCCATTAATTTATACACAAATGTTTTTAAATTATGCATCCTTGTAAGCTTCTTTTATAATACTTTCTTTCAATATTTTCTGAGTTTATTTCACAGTCATTTGTTTAGTACAATTACATTTCATTGTCATATACTTAAACAATCTAACAATTACTCTGAGGAAAAGTCATTTTAAAATAGCACAATATTTAAATTCCATTATTAAATAAAATGAAGCTCTCTTTTCCTTCTGTTGATGATGTCGTGTCCCCGTTAACACAGAAAAGAGATGCAGTAGCTTCTGAGCACCCGAAGGCAGAAGTCTGGCTTCTAGCTCAAATAAAAATGACACATGCTCATTCGCTTGCCAATCCTTCTTCGCTTGGGGGGGGGGGGGTCATTCACAGATAGAACACAAAGGAAGAACAATAATGCCCAAACCAGGACTCGAACTCGGGACGTCCAAGTCACAGGAAGAAGCGCCACCTACAGGTCAGGACGCAAGCTCTCCTTCTGGTTATGCTTAGAACGATATAATTCTAATATTATACATTCTACTATCATAATTGTGTTAAATTTACAATTTTATTACATTTATTAATCGCCAAAATATCTGTTTCTGTAATTTCAAATATCACATGTAGTTACAGTGAGGAAGAAAAGGCTTTTAATTAAATTTCGATAAATGCTTTTGTACATAATGTATAAAAGAACTATAATTTATTACGTGAATTTTTGCAACGAAGTAAAAAGATGAATTATATGCAATTTATAAAAAAAATGTTTTTTTATTATTTAACTTTAAATATTTGCATTAAATATTTAATGCAATATTAATACTAAATATTAATATTGCAATATTATATTAAAATGCAATATTAATATTAAATATTGCATCTTTCAATCAGTTTTGAAATATTTCTATACACATATTTCTCATTTTATTACCAGATACACTCTTTGACTTTCTGATATTTCTGACTTAATAAATTATTCCTTCAAATGCAAAAAGGAAAATTTCGAAATCGTGTTATTAATTTGTTAAAATATACCTGTTATTGCAATCAAATACTTGTAAATAATTCTATATATAAACGGTATTTAAATGGATATTCGAATATTTTTTTTATTATTATAACTCGAATTTCAAAATTTACAGACAAATCCAGGTTTCAAGAAAGTTGTTTCTACGCATTAAGATTCAAGCAAATGGAGTTTTCAATATTTTTTATTTTAAACAATTCTACACTAGTAATTCATTTTATATATTCAAATATTTTTTCATTTATCAGTAAGCTTCTATTTGTACTAAATATTATGAATCCTGCTTTATTTCTTTTTATTTGCTTGTGCAAATGATAAAATATATTTTAATACTTATACCATGAGCTTTTGGGCATGAATAGTTAAATTGTTATTATGTAGAACTTAATGTGATGGAAATTAAAATTAAGTGATAAATAAGTAAAAAGGCACATACAAAAAGTATAAAAAATTATTTCGCCAAAAAGAAAATAAATAAAGCTTATGAGCGTTTTTGATATGATATCCATAGAAATAAGATTTCAGATCTTTTACATAAGAAGAATGAAAAATAAGTTAAAGCAAAATGAAGTTCTGCAACTACTAAACTAAGGCGAGGTTACATTTTTATAAAAATTTAATGCGTGTATCTATTTGTCTGTATTATCCAAGTAAATTCTATTTCCATTATAACAATGAAATTTGGCGAATAGATAGATAATGGTAATGATGGTTCAATGCACCTTGAAGTTGAATGATTTTTGCACATATTGAATCATTCTATTACTGAAGAATTTTTGCACATATTGTTGAACCATTCTATTATTGAATTATTTTTGCACATATTGCTGAACTGTTCTATTACTGAATCATTTGGGCTTATATTTTTTCATTGCGTCGTTTCTAATGATAGTGAGAAAAAATTATAAATAACCCAAAAGAACAAATTACTGTCATGTTCTAAAAAAACGATACATCTATAGTAATTTATTCATTTTAGAGAAATTTATAAAATAAATCACTTATTCAAGAAAAATTTAAGAATGAAAAAAAAAATCTGTTTCGAATTTTATAATTCTATCTTTCTTTTTAAATTTTTGGAAAGGATTATTTCAACATTTCTCTATAACTTCTAGGTAGAAGAATGAGCATTTATTTATTTTTTCATTATTTTTAATTGTTTCCCAAATTTTAAAATCAGCTGTAGAAATGACAATGCTTAACAGAAATTTTACTTCTTCGTTGATTTGACAAAGAGTCAAATTGGTAAATAAAGGATCATAAAACTTAAATTCTAATAGAATCATATAACATCATTATTCCTTTACTTTACTTTTAAAAGTTATCTTTATGTTATTGTTTTTGGGTTTTGATGATAGTTTTTGACCTTGTGAATTCTGCTGCTTAAAAACAAATAAATTGTCTGAACAACGAAAAAAAATATTAAATGCTGCAATTCTATGTTTCCAATTCTTTGGATATTTAATGGGCTTAAGACATTAATTGCCAATTTTGGAAACAAATCAGGATATTTGACAATTTTCTATCTTTGCATAAAACTAAGTCTTCACTAATATCCAAACTTCTCTACAAAATGGAATAAATCGAAATTTAATTCATATTTCGTACCATGAAAACATACTTAATAATCAAAAATCCAAATACAGCAATTTTAACGAATATAATCGAAAATCAATTTTAAAAAATGAATCTAACTAATTCCAAAAGTTTCTGTACCAATTTACCATCTGCGCAATCATTCTTCAATCAACCAAATAGAAATATTAGTTTTCCCCAGCGAAATCGAATCGATACTAATTGCTTATCTGAAAAATAATATCTAACAAGAACATATGTTTCCTGAAGTCGTCAGTAGTTAAAACAAGTTGACATTATTAACCAGTTGTCTCCTGACTGTTGAAGAGAGAAGACCTCTTCCCGTCAGAGCCATCATTAAATTGTGGATTCAATTATATGCAAAACAGGAAACGCTGGCTGATGCAAGAGCTCTGTGTCAAAGTTTGCCCTCGCTTCAGGTCTTCAATCAAACGGTTTAATTAGTTTGACAGAAACCCAAGATGGCCACATTGGTGAGTTATCGGGCTCCAGGAAGGAGGATTGTTACCAAGTTACCAACTTTTAATACTTGTTTAATGTCCTCTGGCTTAAAAGCGGAGCTGAAATGCGATACTAATGGATTGGAAGTTGAATTAAACTTTTGACTTGCTGAGATGGCATGTTAAAAGGCGGTATTAATGGCAGTCTGGAGGTATTTGAAGTTTGATAGTCATTAATAAAAACAGCAAATCGGAAGATTCTTAATAGGCAGATGAAATTTTGGATGCTTTTATATTTTTCTGCTTTACAAAAGACGTTGTATATTTATTAAAGCAGAAATTTGATTTCATCGATTAGATTTGTTTGAGAATTTGAAGCTATACAAATATTTATTCGGAAATATAATCAATTTTGTAAAATGTGAAATTAACGGGAAGATAATAATTGCCATTTATGTCACAAATAAATTTATTATTTTTAACTACTCATGATAAACATCCGATTCTTTTGAGAAGTTCTTTGCGTTTAGTTTAATTTAGTCTATTAAGCATATGTTGCCGGCGTCCTGGTATATGGGTAGCGTGTCTTCCTCGTGATCTGGGCGTCCCTGTTCGTACATGGTTGCTCTTCTGTGTTCTATCTGTGAATTGTATGAATGTGCCCCCCTGTAAAACGGCGATGTGCAAGCGAATGTGAAGCATGAAAGTAGTGCAGTCGTATTCTTGGCCTTAGTTGGCATTACTGAACAAAACAAGAGATGCTCATTTCGGTTTAAATTGCTGCCAGCTTTTTGTGAGCGGGCTTGTAAAGTGCCACTAGTAACAACAACAAACATATGTTAATGTGAATGATTCTTTAATAAAAAATTCATATGATATATGAAAGCATAATTAGAAATAAGTTTCAACTATTCTTTTCCTTGAAAACATTTTTATCATTCGTGGTTTATTTTTAATCATAATATCTGAGCCCTGAATGAGCTTAATAGTGGATTGACACGTATTGCAGTTCTATTACATTATTTTTCTTTTAATAATTGGAGTGAGTAGTTTCTCATTTTAACAAGCATAAAATATGAATATTTTTATTTCTTAATATGTACATCAAAGAAAAAAGATGACTTAAATGTGTCATAATGTTTCAAAAATATCTGACTAAGCATAATAATCACAGCTGACTGCGCCGGAAAAATCTGAATGTCCAGACCGCTGCTGAGCATTTCAGAAACAATGGGTGAGCATTTAGTACTATCACCAGTCACGGTACAACGTCTCTCATAGAAGGCACGTTCCGTCATCGATATGAGATAGCCACCGCCACATCATTCCTGTAACTACCAAGCCAGTGAGAACCAACTACCATTCTGAAAACTTCTCATGTCTGAGGTACCCAAAGGGGGGTGGAGGAGATTGCGAAATGTTTTAACTATTAATCATACTTCTGCCACAATTTAACTCTTAATCATATTTCTGCTACAATTCAACTCTTAATCATACTTCTGCTACAGTTTAACCCTTAATCATACTTCTGCTACAATTTAACTCTTAATCATACTTCTGCTACAATTTAACTGTTAATCATATTTCTGCTACAATTTAACTCTTAATCATACTTCTGTTACAATTCAACTCTTAATCATACTTCTGCTACAATTTAACTCTTAATCATATTTCTGCTACAATTTAACTCTTAATCATTCTTCTGCTACAATTCAACTATTAATCGTATTTCTGCTACAATTCAACTCTGAATCATACTTCTGCTACAATTCAACTCTGAATCATACTTCTGCTACAATTCAACTCTTAATCATACTTCTGCTACAATTTAACTCTTAATCTTCACCATTAATGAATTAAATATTTCTTAGTATGTTAATTTTACCACTTTAATAGTAATCTATATAAAAAAACTGTACAAAATTTTCAACAAGTGAATCGTTATTGAATTTTTGAAACTTAGGTCATTAATTATTATTCTAAAAATAATTTATAATCGGAAACTGGAGTCAATATTGAAGGAAGGGCCAGTGCAAGAATTATTTTGTGACGCTCCAAATTTTCGGCTAATTTTGAATGTTTCATTACTACATCTTTTAAAAGGTTTTGCCGAAACCGCTCTCAGGTTTTAAAATATTTGTGAGTATTTAAATATTTGATTTATACTTACAGTTTCAGAATATTTTGTAATGTCAAGAGGTAATTTCTCTGTTTGAAATGTAATCGAAAACTGAATATCAGTTTTCAGAAATGCGATTTCGACTATCGAATATTTACTAAGCAGTAAGATTTCAAGGAGACTCATGTTGATTCATCAGTAAAGTAGTTAGTTGTTGACATGGTTTGTATCTTGAGCTATCTATTAAAATTTCCAAATTAGTATTATCGGATGAATATAAAGATCTTTTCACGAGTTTTAAGACAGGCAAACATTTTGTAAATACGATTTCCATGATTTCTTCCTTTATTTCCCACTAGCCGCCTTTGGTGACCAGCTGGTTCGCCATGGGTGATGCGTTCTAAAATTTTCAATTAAATCACATATTCATTAGCTTTGAAGTAATTCCGGGCATTGATTGGCCTGAAATTAATATTTTCATTAAGATAATGGACAGAAAGTTCTAAAAGAACACGTTTTCCTAATAATCTAATACTATAATACGAGGAATGGTTGTCAAGTCGAAAATCGCCCCAGAATTAATAAACTCCGGTAAACTTGGGGGTCTGGGGTTTTTGGCCACGAGGAATCGATTGGCGCCGGTTTTGAAGCGCTACGGTCGAGAAGTTCGGAGTTACAGATAGGATATTTTCAAACTTTATTAGTTCGCCATAATGGCTACTTAAATTTTCAAGCGGTAACGTGCTGCCATCTATAGCCAATATGGCGAACTAATAAAGTTTTATGCTTATGCTGTTACAGGTTTTTAATATGTTTCTTATGTATGTATATATGTTTGGTTTTTCTAAATAAATTTGTCAAAAATATTGAACTTCAACACACTTCAATCTTTACCTTTACTTTACCTTTGTATAGAATAGTTCCCTTTCCAAACTCTAACTTTGTTTAGAATAGTTTACAATGGTGCACTTTAACCAGTTATCTTTTCACCAATGGTTTCACAAATTTTCTTATGGCATGTATTGTTTTGATAAAGCACAATTGAAAATTTAAATCTTCGAGTTAGCTTCGATACCTGTTTTCTCTGAGCGGTGCTTGGTCACCCGCTGGTATTCTTTAATTTTATAAATCACTCAGTTTTAACTATCGGTTATGCTTCCAAAATATTAAAAATGCTTTTTTCGGTGATGTTGCTAAAATATTAACTATGTTTTTTTTAAAGAAAGCGAAAAAGGGAAATTTTTTTTGAATTAATGATGCAGGTATTGCAAGATTATAGAAATGTGCCATTAAGTCGGGATTTAAATGCATATCCTGTCTAAATTCAATAAGGTTTGCCGTAAATAAAGAAGATTTATTGAATTAATGATTTAGATATTGCAAAAGATCGTAAAAACTTTTGCTTTGCATTTATTTTTTTAGAAAATATCACATTTTATCTCTCTTTTATTTTATCCAGTCCCGTGCTAAAAGTTGCATTTCTTAAGATTTATTTTGCGATGATAGTTTTTCTTTTATTTGATCCAGTCACGTGCTAAAAAAAACATGGTTAAGTCATACATTAAAACAATGATACCATTAGAAAGCTAATTTTTAAATGGATGTAAAAATCATGTTTGTGCGATAATATTTTCGGAAGTTATAGCGAAAAAACATCGAAATTTTGCTTAAACTTCAATTAATTCAAATTCTAACTAAAAATTCGAAAAAAGAAGTGCACATGCCCGACCTCCAAGGTATACATGTACCAAATATGGTAGCTGTAGGTTCAATGGTCTGGCCTGTAGAGCTCCAACATACATACACACATTGAGCTTTATTAAAAGTATAGATAATAAGTTCGTTGACATTTTGCTACTGTTTTTTCTAATGGCACTTGTCATAGACAAAGCGGCTGAGGAAGTCAATGGTTTTAAGCCGATATAGCGTCTCTTGTTTTTCTATAATGCCACCTAGGGTCCCAAGTACGCTTAGTTACTCATGCGTCACAGCCCTTTTTATGAGCGGACTTTATTCATTTCATTCACTTATCCTCAGATCGTAAGTTAGACTTCAATCAGAGAAAGATCAGCACTGATCTAGTACCCCCCCTTCTCTCTCCATTGGTATTGTCTCGACTTGGAGGACTTTGCGGACACGACCGATTTATTCGTGTGCGAAACCATAGAGAATCTTCGGTAGGGGAGGGGGGGGGGGGCCCACACACAATTCTGGGGGTGCAAATCCAACATCCTATTAACCAGACTATCACTCCTTGAAGATAACATTTTAGTCCAGCTGGAAGTCTTTCTAATTAGTCTTTCTTTTCATTTAACAATACATATTTCCATTGTTAAAACGATTTTTGATATAACCTCTAGTGTAATTATAAAAAAGCCGTTTATTTATAGTGTTAGTAATAGTGTTGTGAATAAGAATAGTTTCTTAATTATTGATATGTAATCATTCGCTGATGTTTTTTGCATTCAATGTTTATCGTGTAAAAATATTATTGTGCATTTTCTTCTAAACAAGAATAATGCTCATAAGTTTGAAAGGCAAAAGTTAGACTAAGGGAGTTTCCCATTTTTGGATGGAAAAAATAAAAATAATTTTTCAATTTTTATCTTAAACATTACGAACATTATTATTCTTTTGTATTTCGAAAAATTTAGCGATGATTAAAAAACATGTTCCACATTTTATAGCACTGATATACAGGAGCATTTTTTTTAAAAAAAGTTTTTAATTTATTGTTTCTAACGAGTGCTATTTTATTGGTTTATCTTCTATTTCAAATTACCGATCTCAAAAAATAATTTTCAGCAAAAAAATTAAAATTTATGAAAATTTCTTTACTGCGTAAAATTTATTATTTTGAAAATTTTGCCATAATTATTTATCATTAAATAAAATCTGAAGTTTCATAAATAATTTTGATATAGATATTTTTAATTTTTTTAAAGTTATTTTCTTCTCAAAAGTAAAATATTAGAATGAGAATTCTCTTTTCCTTCTGTTGTCCATTTATTTAACTCCTTTGACTATCAGACTCGAGAGTTCTCCGAAGTGAGGATAACACTCTTTTCAAAAACAGAATTAAAATGCATGAGACATACCTTTTTCCCGACCACAAAAACACATTTTTAACTTTGAAGTCTACTTTAACAGTTTCCAACGAAAATTAATGAGTGGCGCCTTTGTTTTCTCTTGAACAAATAACCGGAAAGAAAAAGGCGGGAACTTCCTTTGTAGTCTTTTGACCCATGAAAAAAAGTCGCGACCAACATCTGAAATAGAAATTCGTGAAATTTCGGGATATCATAAATGGATTCTTTGTGGAAAGAAAATTTCCCTAGCCATTTTTTTTATCTCCTTGGATATTACATCTTTTTTTTTACTGCACTTCTCTTCCAGACCCAGGTCGAGTGGGGGACATAAATTTAATTAAACGCTTTAGGGAGTTCTGTTTGTTCTAGAAAGGAATTTGATTTTCAACCCGCATATTTTACATAGAAGGCAACCTTCTTTTAAATGCCTTCCGCTCCAAAGATTGGTCAAAAGAAGGATTTAAATCTAATAATTCTTAAGCTCATTTCCAGGATTTCTTCTGGGCTAAATGTAATTTATCAGCGAAAATTTTAAACGAGTTAAGAATTTCCATTCTTTGTTCTAAAACAATTTCCAGTTTTTTTTTCCTCTGAGTTATTTAAAAACAAACATTCAAAAATTGTTGCGATTGCAGTTATGTAATGTTAGAAATGAGAGAATAAAAGGTACCATTGAAATGTAGAAAAGTTAAACGAATTAAATACTTTTGAAAGATAGTAAAATTTTCAAAATTTTCTTCCCTGTGTTCTTATATAATCTTTTTAAAGAAAGGATTAAATTCGAATTTCGTACTGAAGTTCTTATTTTTGTTATTAATTTATTCAATTCTTTTATTTTAAAGTGAATATGCTAGAGAAAGATTTTAAGAGTTTTGTACAAGAACATGAATGAATTTAGATGGGAAAAATCTTCTTCTTTTTCTTCATATAATTCTTAATGTTTCTCATGATAAAAAATTATATCAAAAATAACCAACTTATACCAAGTCTTGAATTTAATCTAGTGACCGGATAAGTTTAAATTCTTTACTTCAATTACTCTTATGTTAAATTATTTTTTTTAATTAAATGATTTAAAAATAATTTTAATAAATTTAATTTTTGAAATATGTTTTTATCATGTAAGAACATAATATTGTTTTCGCTTGAGGTTTTTGAAGCCTCAAAATGTGAAGGCAACAAATTATTGGAGTCTTAAAATGTGACAGCAATAAGTTATTGGAGTCTCAAAATGTGAAGACAATAGGCGATTTATCCCTTTTTTTTTATTTTGGAGTAAGCTTTTACAGTATAATTTTTCTATTATCTATCGTCTGCTAATGTAATTTTATTTTGGAGTCAATTTTCGCTGTATTGCTGTTGAATTATCCATCCTGCTGTTGTAGTTTATCCTTTGGAAATCCCAGTATTATTGCCAAACTCGCGCAACGTTGTTTAAAAATAAGTCAAACAATTTAAAATATTGCTTGTTTAATCAATAAAGATTGCAGGTTCAAGCATAATTCGTACTAATTAAAATAAGTTTATTAAAAAATAATGCAGAAGGTTGTCAAATTTGCCGATTTAATTCCGACTAAAGTTAGAAATTAATTTTTAAACTCTACATTCTTTTAATTCTTACAAATTGGCTTAATTAATGTAAGTCATTAACCAGTTTAAACCATCGAGACGAGACCATCGAATAACACACGCGTCGATATTTAGAAAGGTGATTTTTTTTTCTTAATCACAAAATCGGTTGAACTCCATAACGGTTTATCAGTTAGAAAAAATTGAAAATGAAAGTTTGTGTATACATTTATATATATAGGTATATTAGAGAGAAAGTGACTGATAAAGAAGCCTCGTGATTATTTGAAATCGATTTAAACAGAATAATGACTTAAATTGATTTAAAAAAATAATAACTTAAAAAATCTGGGATAGTAGATTTCACTTTTTGTAGATTGATTTTATTTTAAATGAAGAAAAATATTTAAAAAATTAGAGAAGTAGGTTAAAGGAAATCACAAGATGACAAATCATTTAAGTTCAATCATTGTTTCAGGTTTAAAAATTACTTACAGAAAAAAAAAAAACCCTTGAATCAATTTTAATATTAATATAAGTCATTGTATTTTGTGTGCGTATATATGCATGTTTGTATTTCCTCCTAAATAACTGGACCTACATAAACTAAATTTTACACATTTATTATATTATACAAAAAACAATCTGTCAACTTTTTACAAAATAAATATAAATAAATAAAGCATTCAATTAGTTAGAACGGAACCGGAGGGCTTCAGGTTCGAGACTCGATTCCACAGAAGAGCCGTCATGTGAGGGGGTCTCTTGCATGTTAAATCTGTCAGGCCAAACGTTCTCCCGCTGGTGTGGCGTGGTGTGGAGAGAGGGGTGCCAGTTCAAGTGTCTTCCTCGTTATATGACTATGGTTCAAAATTACGAGGTCCGTCCCAAAATAGCCCCCGTGTTGCTTTAAAACGGGACGTTAATATAACTAAACTAAACTCAATTAGTTAGAAATTAAAAAAATTTATACAATTTGAACAATTCTATCATTATTTTTCAATTATTTTTCTTTTCTTTTATTGTATTTTGATGCCCCTTTAGACGTTTTGAAGTAATAACTCCATATTTGTGTAGCCATATTTTAGGCTAAGCTTAAATTAATTGCTCAAACGAAAACAAACTTTCCTTATTTAAACTTTTTTGAAGAAAATTCGCAGTGCTAATAAAGTAAATAATAATATCAAATAGGCGAAATTATCTATGAATTATTTTCAAAAATTTTCTGATTCAACTGATATTATTATTTTAATTAAAAGTGGACGATACGATTTTCAGACTCTAGAAAGATGCTCTTCATTAGAATATTTTTAACAGAAAAATTTGTTTTATACATGAAAGGATTTTCATTCTTAGTAAGGTCAGGTATATCAACTAGTAATATACGTATTATGTATGAATTCCAATATTCTTGGAGCTCAGAAATTCTATTAGGCAAAGAGAGATTTTATCAAACATAAGGGCAAATGGTCATATTTCTACAATTCATTTTCGCATTATTTTAAGAAAGGTCGCCTCCAAGGATAAAGATCAAAACTATTTTAATGTATATTAGATTAGAATATTTATTACAGTTTGGCAAAATGCTATAATATACCAAAATAAATTTTTGTTGGTTTTGTATTTTACGAATGAGCTGCTGAACCATCCGTCCGATTGCGATAAAACTTTGCCAACTTCCTGCCTACAATGCGCGTAGGTTAAAGGCATAGTAATATTATTATGTTTAATATATAAAAAAGAATGCTTGTTCTTAATTTATGCGCTGTCGTACTGTGCGTTCGATGCTATACAATTTGCCAATTTATTTCTCTTAACCTAAAAAATCGAGGATTTTTATATGATCAGTTGTAAGTTGGAAGGTCAAGAAATGTTTTAAGACATAAAAACAAAAATTATTGACTACTCTAAAGTATATTTGAATGACAAAGTTAAAAATACATATAATTTATGCTTTAAATTCATATATCATTTATTTTCAATGAATGTATTCAATTCGACAAGAAAATAAATATTCTTTCTATCATTTCTAATTAAAGAGGATAATTATTTCAAATTCCAAACGATATTTTCAAAATTATTTATTTTGAGACAGCAAAAGAACCGGGTATCAGCTAGCTCTTTGCAATTTTTGTATTTCTAGAAAAGAAAGAAGGTTTTATGAGAAGTATGTTCGTAATTTGGATCGAGACTGCTTAGGTGATTTCTATTACCATTTCTGAAGTGTGAAAAACATAAATTTGATTTGTTTCAAAAAGATTCAACGTTTTACCAATAACTTGTTAACTTTGTCAGTTCTCTTTTATGAATATTATTTTTCATATCGAAATGATTATTTACAAGCATTCTATCGACATTATTCTATCAATCTATTGAAAAAGTTTAAAATCTCTACTGATGGCATTTGCAATAATTACTTGCAGACGAAATATATCTAAAATTATAATGTTAAACATAGGTCAAAATGAATATAGCGATTACAATAGATCATAACTATTTAAAGAAAAAGAGTTAATCAAATAAGATTAACATATAATGTAAACGAAGCTTTGAAATTATCCATGCCCAAAATGTATGAAGAACTCAAAGCATACATTTATAATGCTCTTGAGTCGTTTACTGCAGACATGATTTAGAATGTATGGCGTGAAATGGACTACCACCTAAATATTACCAATGCGACCAAGAGAGGTCATATATACGTATGTATACAAAATTTTTCCGTCTACTCTATGTGCTAATCTTATCGATAAATTTTTTTTCTTTAAATAGTTAGAACCGTTTGTAATCACTATATTCATTTTGAATTACTAATGCACAATATTTGTCAAATTTAGTATATTTTCGAATTCGAATTTAAAAGTTCATTTTTTATTAGAAACTATTATAAAAATGATTATTAAAAGAAAGATTAATATTAACTGATTAGAATTTCAAATATTCTAATATTCTTTTTAGCATTTAATATCTGAGCTATATATTATTTATTACATAAATCGTATGCTTCATTGGTTATAATATTTATATTACAACCGAATGGCAATGCTGTATAGGAGACTCATTACTATGCAGCTAACGTTCTATTATTGCATTAATGTATATCATTACATGGCCCATTTGTTTTATTCTAGTTTTACTCATTTGCTACAATATATATATTTATGAGATACATATATGCTAATATAATCTGGGTTGCAGTATTTACTGCTCCATATTTAGTAGCATATGTTTTATGGGTTCTGTTATATGTTTAATGAAAATTTTTCTCTTTTGCGTATATAGCAAGTATTTTCTTTTCTTTACAAAGAGTACTTACAGATGAGACCATATTTCTCGTCTCCATGTGTGTTCTCTAGCTCAGAAAGATAATTTTGAGTCTGTTAGGTTCACCATTACGTTTCGACCTCCATAAAGATCTATATGCCGTATGGATCACTGAGTTGATGTTCGTAATTTAATATTATATGGAAATTTACGAATGACCGAATTCCAATGCATAGAATAATGATTATTTTCTGATTCTACACAATTTATATAGTACACTATTTAGTGACCGAACTAGAATAAAGTTTCGGATATAAAATTAGTTTCCTGAGCCGAAAGCAATGGTCTTTATGATTATTGCTTTACAGATGAAGGACTTAAATTTATTAAGGTACCTGGCTACATTCAAAGGAAATTTTTTTAAATTCTTTTTAAAAAAAACTATTTAAAATTATGATTTTCAGATGTATTGTTAATGATAATACTAAGTACTATAAATGACACAAAATTATTTGAAAATATAATATATTTTAAGAAATATGAAAATTTGGGGTACATTTTTTTGAAGTTGCACTTAAATGGTTAACACTCTGCACAAAATGGTAATGCAGCAATCCTATTTTTCTTTCTGCACAAGTTATAGAATGTAATAATGAATGAAATGAACAGAAAGCAAAGAAGCATTTCAAGATGCAAAGAAATTAAGGGTAAAAATATACGTATTTATGCAGTTTTTCCATAAATTCACAACTTAATTTTTCTATAAATATTTTGCCAACAATAAAAGTTTTGGTTTATTTCATTGCTCATATTATTTAAAACACACGTGGAAATTTTTATGTAAATTCCTCTATAGGTTTCTGAGATATCATGTTAGCGGAGGAGAATTTTTATGAAAATTTGTTTTGAGAACATTGAAGTTAAAGACAAATTTTAACTGAAAAGTCTTCTTTTTCCGAAAAGAGATGAATTGTTTAAGACAGAAGAAAGTGTGAACCACAAGAAATCCCAATTAAAAAAAATTAGCCAATGAGGTTGATAACTAGCGATTTAAACGTAGTCGGATACCTTAAATTTTCTTTTTAGTGTCAGAAAAAATGTATCAAAAAGAAGAATTTGAAACAGGGAAAAATTATCTACAACAAAGATAGATATTAAAATCTAATTTAAATATTAATTCTTAATTTTTATTTTTATCTAACCCAAAGTAACTGTATTCTAAAATGCTCTCTTATGCCCTTGATCTCAAAACCCCCTCCCCTTTTTTCTTTTAATCAATTCAGCATCAGCTCAGTAAAATTATTTGAAATCGACTTATTCCCGCACTCCGAATAATCCAAATAATAAAATTTGGATGAAAATCTACCAACCTAAACAAATTCGTTCATAATATATCTATTCCACCCTTTGCCTAAATGGACAAGTGTAAAAAAATCCCTATCAGAATCTCACAATATATAATCATTAGGGATAAATATGAAGGTCTTTCGCTCTTCTGCTTTTCTGTCGCTGATGAATGAACGTCGGTTCTCCCTTGCTTCTTGTACATAAATAATGCTTCCAGGGATGAAATAAAAGTGAAGTTTAAACATTCAAAGTATCTTCTTTTTCCTTGGCCATGATTTTGCTTCAACGATATGACGTTTTATATTACTATACATAAAATATAAACACTGATGGAAAAAAATCCCAACACTAGGAAGGAGCTGTGCTAGATAAATGAAATTTGGTAGGCGTGTTTATACATCTGAAAGATGACGTCGATTCGAATTTCGAGCTACGCGCGTAAGTGTGGTGCTAGTATCGACACTAGGAACATGCAAATGAGGTTTGCTTTAAATAAACGCTGTAAGGTTCGTGAAGGTTATTTACAGTTGAGATTTGACGTAGTGGGTTAATGTTAGTCAAGGATGCCTCTGAGAAGACGAAGAAGCCATTATCAATAGCTCACTGAGTTTGAACGAGGTCGTGTGGTAGGGCTACGAGAAGGTGGGTTTTCTTTCCGCGATATTGATGAAAGACTTTACAGGAATGTATCCACTGTGCATGAGTATTGGCGGCAGTGGTCAAGGGAAGGTACTACTTCAAGAAGACCAGGTTCCGGGCAGCCACGTGGTACTACTGAGAGAAAAGACCGTCGTATTCGGCGTATGGCTGTGGCTAATCGTACTGCGTCTGCAGCTGAAATTCGAGCTGCAGTTGGCACCACAGTGACACAACAAACTGTTACAAATCGGTTACTTAAAGGACAGCTCCGAGCCAGACGCCCTGTACAGTGCATTCCACTGACTCCAAACCACTGCCGTTTGTGACGTGAGTGGTGTCAAGCTAGAGTTCATTGGAGGATGGAGTGGAGATCTGTTGTGTTTTCTGATGAAAACCGGTTCTGCCTTGTTCGCAGTGATAGCCGTTTGCTGGTTAGAAGGATGTCAGGTGAACGCCTGCTAGTGACCTGTCTGCGGCCTAGACACACAGGGCCTACTCCTGGAGTTATGGTTTGGGGAGCAATTTCGTATGACAGCAGGTGCACTCTCGTGGTTATTCCACGCACCCTGACTGCAAATTCGTACGTCAGTCTAGTGATACAACCTGTTGTGCTGCCATTCATGAACAGCATTCAAGGGGGTGTTTTCCAACTGGATAACGCTCGCCCTCATCCCGCTGTTGTAACCCAACATGCTCTACAGAATGTCGACATTTTGCCTTGGCCTGCTAGATCACCAGATCTTTCTCCAATCAAGCACGTATGGGACATCATGGGACGACAATTCCAGCGTCATCCACAACCAGCATTAACCGTCCCTGCATTGACCGCCTAAGTGCAACAGGCATGGAGCTCCATCCCACAAACTGATATCCGACACCTGTACGACACAATGCATGCACGTTTGCATGCTTGCATTCAAAATTCTGGCGGTTACACCGGTTACTACTGTACCAACATTTCACATTTGAAATGGCTCTTCTCGCCAATGGCTCTACCTGTGATCTTGAAACTTTAATCAATTAAATATGTTACCTAGACAAATGTATTCCTAAAATTTCATTACTGTACAATAATTTTTTCTTCGTGTTGGGATTTTTTTCCATCAGTGTATTATATAGAGAATATTGAATCAAAATTTGTCAGTGTTGACGAGTTTAAAAAAAGGAAATCGGGGATTATGCATTTTGCTGTCAATATTTCATTTTAACATTCAGTATTTAAATCTTCTACAATTTAATTGTTTGTCAGAAATCAAGGACATAAAACGTTCATGTTATTCACACGATAGTAGCAGGAATGAAAAAAAAGCAAAACAATATTGACTGTATTGCCCACGACTATCGAATTTAACTTTTTAGCTTCTTATAAACATTCCACAGACTCTATTCTAACAAACGATACAAATATCAGCAAGTCGATGCACGCACGCACGCCCACACACACATTATATATATATATATATATATATATATATATATATATATATATATATAACTTGAAACTAAACAATTTCTAATTTAATTTAGCCTATATTTACTTCATTTAAAATATTCTCTTATTTCCTGATCCAATTCCATTTTTCTACTTAATTAATTCAAGAGAATCTTCGCAGTATGCTGAATCCTCTAAAAACCAAAGATGTTCTCGCTCTGCGAGTGAAATGATAAAATTTGTGACAAAAACAAATACTTTTTAAAAAAAGATTCCTGTTTCCCTTGCTTCTTTCGCTATGTATGTCAGAGATCCATATGAGAATCTTAATGATATATCAGCACCTTAAACAATATTTTTCCTATCAAAATATGGAATATGAGACGAGGGATAATTAATTTCTGTCTTGTTCGTCTCTGCATGCTCCGCCCTGCCTGACTGACTTGTATTGTCCGCGCCTTTTTGTATATATTCTTCCTCGGAAGAGATAAAGTGACGCTGAAAAATGAAATGTCTGCAATCTGACTAAATAATTTGGAAATGTAGCACGCACGCACGCACACACACACACATTGAGCTTTACTATAAGTATAGATTTAAAATTTTTTCTCTTATTATATCAATGCAAAACTGTCTTACGTTTCTGTGACTTGTATTCAAACATTTAGATTTCTATTGATGTTTAAATCTCACTTTATTCTTGAGCTATGGCATTAACGCCTTGATATACGAATTTATTTAATGTCTTAATCGGAGGATACTTCAGTTGACTAAAATTATTACCTTTTAAAGCATATTTTTATTGGAAAGTATATAAAGGTAAAGAAATTAGCAAATGGATCGCGATTAGAACGAAACCCTGTATATTTTTACTGGCAGTGGTATCAAAAATTGCAAATTGACTAATTTTCAAATTTAAGGCCCAAGTTTAACGTCAATCATGAAGATTCGTATCAGATATGAAGCCATATCTTTTAAGAGGTTGAGTGTATATTTGTTTTCGTGCAAATGATTCAAAAACTTAACGAGAGAGCTCGCATACATCCGACTTATTAAACTAAGCGATTAACCTCAATTCTTCTCTCAGGAAGTATTTCAGTAAGAGTGGTCTGATAAATAAAAGCATTTTTCTTTCTCTAGAGGATATACGAATGTTGACCATACCTAGATAACCAAGAGGTTATATGAATGTTAACCATACATAGATAACCAAGAGGTTATAGGAATGCTGACCATATCTAGATAACCAAGAGGTTATATGAATATTGACCATATCTAGATAATGAGTCAACCTTCCACTCAAGGGTATGGTGCATGGACCGGTGATAACTATTTTGTAACCATGCTTGTTGTCCGCATCGTTAATAATTGGGATATTCAATACCATGGTATGAATGCAGATGCTTGTCTCATGCCATAAAAACTACATGATATATTACATAATTAAGAACATTACATAATTATTCCAACAGAAAAGAAAATTTTGCATTTTCATTTTGTATCACTTTTTGAGTTTGGTCTAGTACTTGCATAACTGCGTCCATTAAATGCTTAAAGCATTACTTTTTAAAAGAAAATATATTTAAGTAGATACAGAATGCATGAGACAGATCAATTTCAATCATGGATATTTCTGCAAATGAACATCATTAATTTTTTAATCTTATTTTTAATTTTTTAATTCCCAAATGATAAAAATTTCTCAGAATCTCACTTTTTTCTCATTATTTGTTATGTGAAAATGTAAGATGTTCTTTAAATCAATTGTATCCTCACTAACTTGAGGACAGCTGCAGCTATTTCCACACATATTGTGTCTAAGTGTAGTAAGGCATATCACTGACCTCGAACCCGCCACTAAGGTACACGGATTAATCACGCAATACTGAATGACAGTACGCCGCTACGTCAACACTGGCAGGAACTATGGTTGAGTCCTAACGGCCATCACCGGCCACGGTACAACCCATTAGCAGGGAGTACATCTCGTCATCGATGGGGGGTCCAGAGCCCTCGTAGGCCTTTTATTGTTGGTTGGGTTGGTTGGTGAGGTTGGTGAGATTCAACCACCATGCCAGAAGCATCTCATCCTCATTTCGAGGTGCTCCTCCGGGGGTTTCTAAGTGTAATAAAGTGATCATGCGTTGCGGGACGAGATTCATTGCAGTTATATCTCGTGACAAATAACAAATTAATAAAAGTGACCGTGCGTTCCGTGATGAAAATCATTGCAGTTATATCTCGTGGCAAATAACAGAGGTAATAAAAGTGACCATGCGTTCCGTGATAAGATTCATTGCAGTTATATCTCGCGGCAAATAACAGAGGTAATAAAAGTGACCATGTGTTCCGTGATGAGATTCATTGCAGTTATATCTCGTGGCAAATAACAGAGGTAGCATTTCTGTATGAAAACCTATACACAGTATGGAAAGAAATCAATTACAAAATTATTGAACCACTATTTTGAAAGAGCCGCCAATTATTTTGAAAAGACATCTTGTGCTCAATAATGTTAAAAGCAAAATGTATAAAATGTGCATTTGCTCGGTCATGAAAACCGAAATTGAAGTTTCAAATCTATTTTCTCCTTTTCTTCCATAAGTCTTATTAAATGAATATCGAAATGAAAGTTTTTACATTCTTTCATTCAATGTCATTGATAAGAAACAAGAAGAAAGTGCGGAAAATGTAGAATCTGATATTTTGTTTAGTTTTCCTACATTAGTTTGAATCACACAAAAATTTAAAACATTGTGGAAGTATTTTCAAACATATGACAGTTAATTATTTCCTTTTCAAAGTTTTAATTTTATGCATCAAAATATAAATTTAGTTTTCTCTCTAATTCTCAGATAAATTCATTCTCTGTTCGCAGATATTGTTTTAGTTTTCATCATTTCGTATTTTAAATCTCATTTTGTTTCCGTTTACATATTCAAAAATAAGAGAAAAGTCAATCCAATGAAAACTCCTGAAAATACAAGATGCATACATTTAATCAGCATCTGCTTCATATTTCCAAAAATGTAGCATCTCTGAATTCATTTCTGAAAAGTACAGAAGATTAAAATATTCTTATTTTATTCATTTGTGGTTTGTAATAAAATTTAGAATGAAAAGCAGTTGCTTGATTAAATAAAATAAACTGAAATATATTTACAAAATAAAATAAACAAACATCATAGATTTCCATAACTAATGTATAAAATATTAAAATTAAACCGTCATTTATGAAGAAACCTGTAGTATTTGCAGCTTCAAATGTAAATACCTGAGTACACCTTATCTTACGTTTGTTAGAATTAGCACTTTCGTAGGAAACTATTTTGAATCTTTGTCTGATGACGAATTTCGACTGATTCTCCAAAAGTAGGGCAGAATATTTGACCTTGAGCATCAAATTCAAGGTTTCAAATCTGCAATCCTCCAATCCCGAAGCTGGGACCTCATTACAATGCCATAGAGATACAATTACAAATGCACTTTTTCGTGTTAACTTTCATAATATTACTATAATCTATTAGCCAAGTCCCAATCGAGGTTTTAGACTATATCTTACATAGGTAGCATGGTCTTTTGCGCTAATTAGTACAATATTGTGCGATAATTTATGATATTAAACAATATTCCCCAATATTAAATAACATTGCGAATATTGATCAATGCCATATAATATTGTACAATATTTGTATGCTACTAAGGTAAGTCGGTGTTCTGGCATATGTTTAGTGTGGCTTTTCCATAATTTGGCCGAGCCTGGTTCGAGTCCCGGTTCGAAAATGGTTGTTCATCTGTGTTCTATCTGTGAGCTGTATGAATGTTCTCCCTGTATAAAGGTGTTGTGCAAGCAAATGTGAAGCATGAAGTAGTCAAATCGTACTCTTGGGCCTAGTTGGCACCACTGAACAAATTAGAAAAGCATATTTCGGCTTAAATCGCTGAAGAATTTTTATCAGTGGGCTTGCAAAAGTGCCATAAGTAACAACAACAGACTAAGTTTTGTTGGAAATAATCCACTCAAAAGTGACTTTGGGAACAAACGCGTGATTTCGAACCATTGTCTATTGACGAACTGTAATTCCTCCAAGCTTCTGCTTCTAAGAGGAAGGACTTTGGACTCTTCACATCAGATTCAAAGTTTAAATTTCGGAATCTTCTGATTTCAACCTGGTTGGTTCGGTGGCTTGATCGTATGGTCTCGGCTTCGAAATCGGAGGATTGCAGGTTCCTGACCCGATTCCCCCAAAGAACCGCCGTATAAGCGGATCTGGAGCACTTTAAATCCGTCAGGGCCAAACTTCCTCCTGCTGGTGTAGTATGGAAGTTTGGGGGCGGAGGAGTGCAAGCTCAGGTGTTGTCTTCGTCATATGACCGCGGTTGAAAATAACAAAGTTAGTCACAAAAAAAAAACACTTGTTACTTCAAAACGGGATGTTAACATAATATAACTAAATGATCTTGAGCTGAGATCTGATCATAAGGCAACGACAGCTTACACTCAGATATGTTTTTTCTTGCAAACTCATAGTATATCAATAGCCTTATGGCCGAATCTCGATCAGAGATATTAAACACCATAGCACTGAAAAATTCGTTATGTAGGAACAACGGATTCAAATCCCAAGAATCGTAGGTGATGTTCCACTTTTGTGAAAACTTAGGGTTGAGGAGAAGCGATTAAAATAGTTTTCTCTGACAGCGTATGAAAATGTAAGAGACAATAAAATAGTCCTTGTATAACGACAGCGGTGGGAATTAATCAGGCTAAATTAAATCAACTAACTCATTATCAATGGAAGAAATAATTATTTTCATTTAAAATAAATTACGGCTTTTTTAAATGCAGTATTGTGGTCTGCGTACTTCCTTAAATGGGTTGGTATTCTCTTAGAAATTCAAAATACTGCGTCTAGAAGAATTTTTCATTAACAGGAAACTTCATTATCTTTTTTACTTTCTCGTAAAACGAAACTTGCTTTTATTTACGATGTATCGTCATCTGAAAAATTCGAGCTCTCCAATTTGACGAATATCCGTGTTTAAGATTTCCTTGCATCCCAAAAAACCTATTTTATGGTATTGTGTCAGTTAATCTATCTATGAACATGATAATTCAATGACGGTTTAAGCTAGACGGCTGAAATTTGGTTTGCGGACTTGCAAACAAAAATGTTGATTTCTGTCAAATTTTGAACGAGATCTATTTACAGGTTTGTCTGTTTGGTCATTGGAGAACAAGTAAATTCAATAACTACAAAACGCGAACAGGAAGAAAGTTAAATTTTGGTACATGGATATAGAATCAAATATATAGATACTTATGTAATTTTGAAACAAAACTGTCTAACCGTTGATCACCTGCCTGTCTGTATTTTTGTATAAAGGCAAACGAAACGATTTGATTATTCATAAATGAAATGACTTAAATCAATGAAATTCTTTATATTTGGTATGGTTTCTGTAACTGCAATAACATGTTTTCAAATGTTGGTACCAATAAAGTATTAATAACACAAAAAAATTCAAAATACCTATTCGCATGATATATTTAATAAAAATGCTAGTTTCAATCAAAAATCTGTATTTCATTTCATTTCAGCTATTGTATGATAATGTCATTAAAGATAATTGCTGGCTTACCCAAGGTCCATATATTTATACTGGAAATTGGATAAAGTAGTTATTGGAGAGTATGCGAGAAAATTTTGGCAACATCAGCACCAAAAAAGACACCAGCTGATTCTTTTAAATTTTGCGAGTAACTTTTTAATATTTCAAAATACGTCGCCCAAAGTTTGAAATTTTCAATATTAACCCAAAAATGAATGATTCATAATTGAATGTGCTTCTATTAAAATTGTACGTAATTTTTAAATATGCATTACATATATGCATTCTGCATTATTACATATCTGTACATATGCATTACATATATAATATCTATGTAATGCTGTATGCTTTGAAAATCTTGAAAGAGAAATAATCATTCCAACGACAGCTAAAAATTTTTATTGTAATCATCGCTCCATTTTTGAAAAAATAAATAAAAAAGTTATAGATTTAAGATTTTATCTACAAATGTTTATTTGTTCAAGATTTAAAGGATCAACCAAACGAAGTTATATCTACAGCCTTTTAATTTCATGATTTAAAAGGATTACAGTTTATGATCAATTTGGAATTTTCCTGAAAGTGTATATTTAAAATGAGAATTTTGTAGAAATGTTAGAACTCAAGAACAAATAACAGCTTTATTTTAAACCACTATAAATAAGAAATCTCTGATTTGGAATTAAATGACATAGTAAGACATTGAAAAATAGTTTCAGTAGCTTAAATATAATGATGCTGTTGTAAGCATGAATCAAATACAAATGGAATTTTTTTAAGGTCAATAAAATATTGCTTCCAAAAATGATAGAAATATATATTTTCTATATATTGTCCATTTCATTTTGAAGTACCTTGGCAGGTTTATTTTCAATTTTTGCAAAACAAAAAAAGGATAAATTAGATGTATGCATTGCAAAATACAATAATTTACATATTAATTTGTTATAAGTTCTTTTTCTTTCAAATGTTTTCTTCAAGATTACAAACAGATGTTAGTTCAATGGTCTTACAACTGGTGAATTATAATAAGGGTATAATAAGAACTGGGTATAATAAGAATTTTATATTTTACTCATAATATTTAAAAATTGTTTGCTTTTGAATTTTATTAGACTTTGTTTTGATTTTTAAATAATAATAAAATAAGTTGCGTTTCAGTAAAGAAAATATTACGCCTAAAACAAAATTTTCTTTTATTATAAATATTTCTTTTGGACTTCTATTTAGGATTTTCTTTACCTTTACATTTTCTAATAAATTTCTGCACAATGTAATTTTATTACTATAGTAAATATAAATTATAAAAATAGAAAAAAAGGACGTGACATGATATTTTCAAACAATTACAGCATTAAAAAGATTGAGTTTTTGAGGGATAGTAAAACCATTATAAAAAAAATCCATAAAAGATTCAGAAGATATCCTTTTAGAGTGATTTTAATTTTATATATGTGCACTATATAAGGAAACAAAATTTTTTATGTACTTATATGCTTACATTTAATGTTTGGTAAAAATAACTTTTTCAAAAAAATGAACTAAGCACTCTGCAAATGTGCGTGATATTTTCTGCTACAACTTCAGATAGTTAAGCTGTGACGATCACGTTCGAGATATTGATACTAAAATGATAACAGCCCTTCTAAAAGGGCCCTTCTTCTATTTAAAACTACTCCCATTCATACACTATGTCTACCTGGAAAAGTGGGAGCAAGGGCATTCTTAATAGCTTTCAATACAACATTTCCTTTGAGAAAGACCACTCGCCCTCTATAACTGCCAACCATGAAGACTTACTTTAATAGGATGATCCCAATAAAAAAGAAGAAAAAAGCACTGAACTGCAGAAAATCTTTGAATATATCTTGTACTATTCCGAATTCCTCATTTTTATTTTATATTAGAAGACATCTGAAAGAAAACTCTGATTTTACGGAAGAGTCCAAACATCAATTTATATATGTTTAAAAAATTTCTTAAGTTGACTAAAATAGGACTGAACTTATCTAAAATGTCCAGTTTGTTGATTTTGATATCTAAATTTAACATAGAAATTTTTATAACTTTAGCCGAGCAGTTTTTGTATGTATGTAAAGTTTTTTCGAGAATCTCGAAAACGGCTCTAACGATTTATATCAAATTTCATATTTGGATGAGGTTTTGCTTTTTCAGTTAATCTAAATAATTGCTTTTCAAATTTATCTATATAGTTGCTTTTCACGTTTATCTGCTTTTCAAGTTTAACTATATAGTTGCTCTACAAGTTTATCTGCTTTTCAAGTTTATCTATATAGTTGCTTTTCACGTTTATCTGCTTTTCAAGTTTATCTCTATAGTTGCTTTTTAAGTTTATCTATACAGTTGCTTTTCAAGTTTATTTATATAGTTGCTTTTGCTGGGAAACACAATTTTACACACACGTAAAAACTCTTTTTATAATTCATTATGAGAGCCTTTTTCTGTTTTCTCTCATATTGATAATGTCATAAAGCGCCATCTTGTAGCTTTTTGTGGTACTTGTATTATTACCATAGGATAATAACCTACTGGTATCTAAAAATTATAAGAGATGGCGCTATATGACATTATACGAATTCATTCGGTTCACAACCAATAACAACAAGGCAATTATTGCTTTAAGCAATTCGAATAAAATGCTAAACTAAGTGCATTAGTGAGTTTTTATTTCAATGACCAGACTTTAAGTGTAGGTAAGATTAAAAAATAGTCATATGTAATCAGTATGTGATTCGTATCTAAATAATAAGAATTTAAAAAAAAACTTCTATCGACTGAAGCCTGGTTTTCCAGTAGCTATCATATAAACGGAAAACAATGTTATAACAGTGTTATATTATTTTACTACAAAAATAATATAATTGCTGATATTTAACCTCCTCTGAACCTTACTGAATATATTTTGTTTTCATTCGTTGCATTGAACTATCGTTCACATTCAAGCATAACTCTCAAAAAATTATCTATTTTGAATTAATGTTTTCTTTTCATTATATTTTCTTTAAATATCTCAAAATTTATAATTCTTAACTTATTGGGACTTCCAAATAAACGATTCTGTTTGTTACATTTTTCGGTTGGTTGGTCTAATGCCACTTTGTTATACCTAGCCTTAATGAGCGGAGCTCTTTCGAATTAAGGTAGAAGTGTGCGCTTTTCGTTGTTAAAGAGCACCGTTAATGTGAAAGTATGACTTTACACGAACACACACGACACAACAATTTTTAGGGGGATATCGAATTCATTCACACATCCGCAAGTCAGAATGTAGATCCAAAGCAGATACCGACTCATCCTTGATTTCGTATCCCCAGAGATATAATTTGTTATGGGAACTTGAAGGACTTTGCAGTCATGACGTATGTAACGTGCCCCAACTGTCATTAGCCAACACGGCGACCTTTGGCCGAGACGAGGACAGAACTCTTGCAACTTTTTTAAGCTATCGTATACATAAAATACTACCAAGTCCTAACAGGCTATAACCTGCATCGCTATTTTGATAGTGATGCCGATTTGAATTTGAATAGATATCAGAGAATGCTACCCGTCTGTACATCCGCTCTATGGCTGTTCTGCTTTTATAGACACAAAGAGGAAGGGTCAATGTCCTGGCCTATTGGTTGCGTGTCTTCTCCGCGTTCTGGGACTCTCAGATTCGAGAGTTCCAGAATGATTCCTTTTTATCTTGTGCTCTATTAGAGATGTGCGAAAGTGACCCCTTGTAAAAAGGGGTTGTGAAAATGAGTGTGGGAATGTCATGCTCATATGAGCTAGAAGTCAGATTTCTGTACTCGGGTGCTCAGGGACTTTTACCCTCAAAACCTACACCACACACTCTGCTTAAATAGCTGAGTTCATCAGTTGGCTTGTCCATGACGTGCCAACAACAACAACAAAAGAGGAATGTCAGAGTCATCGGATTGCCTGAAGCAATGCCCTATAAACTGTATATCTTGAAACTTTTTGATTCAACTCTATTTTCAGACGTTGAAATGGAACGATGCAAGTAATGTACTGGTATAGCTAATCTACATCTACAATCAGCTAACGATTAATTTAACAGAATTAAAAATAGCTTCATATGCTCATGTCAGAGAAAACAAACTTTGCAACTTTTGTGTGAAGTTTGCATATTAAATTATATTCGTAGACTTATGCAACAAACAGTAACAAACAAAATTCTTAGACATTGAAGTGAAGATACAAGCATTGTTCTAGTGTTATCCTGGTGCGCCTACAATCAATTTAATGATTAATTTGATTAATTTAATGCAATACGTCTTTATATGTTGTTGTAAGAGAAAACAAACTTTACAATGCATGCGTAAAGATAGTATGTTAAAATACATCTGCAGCCTCATTAATTTTATGGATTAACGAAATTCTAAAAAGATCTTTACAGGACTGAAACATGGAAATGTATCGAAATTTTCCTCAGTTCGTATAACGAATACGTGAGAGGAATACATACAGAGGAACAAATATTTAATTAAAAGCATCATTTACTAAATAAGGAAAGAACTCTCTCTCTCTCTCTATCTATCTATCTATCTGTGTGTGTGTGTGTGTGTGTGTGTGTGTGTGTGTGTGTGTGTGCGTGTGTGTGTGTGTGTGTGTGTGTGTGTGTGCGTTTGAGATTCGAAAGTAAAGTAGTTTCCTTAAAATTTAAAGGAACACAATGGAAAAAATAAAAAATGAAGAAATAAATATGAAATATGTAGGAACAGATCACAGCATAATACGGTTTTCATGTTCATTAATTATGTTTGATAAGTAATTTGTCTTGGAAAATTATAAAATATTGTTTCATCTCCCGCAAGCCTTTTATATAAACATTATATAGTAATTTTGAAATAAATATTACATAATAAAAATAATTTTCTTTGATAATAAAGGCTTGGTTACTTAATATTGAAATTAGAAATCATTGCAATTATGAAAAGTAGAGATTTAATCTGGAAATTAAGTATCAAGTGGCGAGAAAGGAGAATTTAAGATTCCTACACTACTTTAAAATTGCGGTTTTATTGTTTGGAAAGAGGAAATGTTTTTCTAAACGAAAGTAATTTCTCTTTCTTATTTACCTGGATCCCGCTATTGGTCTTTCAAAACACGATGAAGAAGGGAAGGGGGTTTAGATCAGGAAAGAAAACAAAAGATCGGGCCAAACAATCAGCCTTAAAAGGATTTATAGAACCAGAAAAGATACCGACTTAAAAGCAAACAATACGTATGGATATGGGGCAGCTATCCAGATTTTCTAAATAACAGCGGAAGAGGCATGCTTTTCTAAAAACAATCGAAAACTCCTTTAGGAATAGAACTTTTTTAGGGAACAAGTGGAATGATGTTCGATTTTGTGATCTTTGAATAAGTGAAAAGATCTGCAACGTATTCCTTGAATTGTTGCAGACGGATTTAGATTCGAATGAAATAAAATTAACGATGAAATGTGAGGAAATAGGTAAAATATATATTGAATTTAAAATTTTAAACAGATAACGAAGATCATAAATAAGATTCTAACGCATAATTTATTGATAAGTCATGCAGAATTTTTATTAGAATTGGTGAAAAGATCTGCAATGTATTCCTTGAATTGTAACAAAAGGATTCAAATCAGAATAAAATAAAATCCATGATAAAATGGCCAAGTAAGGAAATATACGTTGAATTTGAAATTTTAATCAGTTAACATAGATCATAAATAATAAATGACTTTATTAATAGGTCATGCAGAATTTTTACTAGAATATGTGAAAAGACCAGCAGCGTATCCCTTGAATTGTTGCAGAAGGATTCAGATCAGAATAAAACAAAATCAATGATAAAATGGTTCTTGTAAATATCATAAATAATCTCTTAATAATAAATCTTGTAAGGAAATGGGTAAAAATATACATTGAAATCAAAATCTGAAACTGTCAACGAAGATCATAAAAAAAGATTCTAAGGTATACACTTTTGATACGTCATGCAGAATTTTTATTAGATTATATGAAATGATCTGCAATGTGTTCCTTGCATTGTTGCAGACGAATTGAGATCAGAATGAATTAAAGTCAATGCTAAAATGGTCATGTAAGAAAATAGGTAAAGTATGCAGTGAATTTAAAATTTTTAAATTGTTACCGAAAATCATAAATAAGATTTTAGTATGTACTTTATTGATAAGTCATGCAGAATTTGTACTAAAATATTTGATAGGATTTGCAACGTATTCTTTGAATTGCTGCCGACGGATTCAGATCAGAATGAAATAAAATCAATGATAAAATGATCTTGAAAGGAAATAGGTATAAATATTAATTGAATTCGTAATCTAAAACAGTTAACGAAGATCATAAAAAATATTCCTCTAAATGTGTTATTGATAAGTTAAGAAGAAATTTAACTAAGATATTTTTTGAAATTGAATTTTTTTAAAGATTAATATGTATGACAAAAAAAGAGTCTATACTATGCTACATATATCTGTTTCTTGAATATGCAATTGTTTCTTTCTTTTAATATTGCTAGAAGTTTCAAATATGTTGCTATTTTTTTGCAAAGCTATTTTAAATAATACTATTAATAATTTTAAATTAATATTTAAATTAATTAATTTAATAACTAGACGTTGCAATTCTATTTTAATTGATATCAATTGACTAAGACCTGCAGAAACTATAAAGTGTAGAAACATTTTCATCAGAAATATTGAACAATTACTCTCTACATACATCTGTTAATCCAACAGGCCAAGCTCACGCGTTTGTGAGAGATTCTCTTTCTCTATATATGTGGGAATAATGGCCAAGCTATAACAAGTACGAGTTAGTTGATATTCGAGAATTCCATGAGTGAAAATATGACGTTAATGATGATCCACAAATTGAATAGGACAAATTTACAGGATGAGACTACGATTATCAGTTTCAGAGCTAACATTAAAGTTCGTCTTTTAAACAACACATCATATTAGTCGGGCTTGTCATCGCCACGTTTTGGCATCCATAAACAGCAATTTCCGTTTCCACCATCAGAGGCGCTAAAACCTTCTGGACCAATCAGGAACATTGTGAATGTATCTCGGCTCGTAATAGACATTTCGAATATTATAAATTTTGTCGCCAAATTCTTCACCCAGTCGTCAAATGGTCGTCAAGCTCTGAGATAATTGATGCGACATCCGAGCACCGTCAATACAAATGACTGCAAATGTCTTCTTTACAATGACATTAATAGCTATAAAAAAAAAAAATTCCTATAAAAAATTCTGTAGGAAATAAATTTACTTTGTCTGTTCGTACTCGGTTAATTTATTCTATCATCTTATTTTTATTATAAAATACTACAGCACCCGGCGTGGCTACTCAAACTATTATTAGTTTTCAGATGATGTCTGGTGTAAAACTAGCTATTCTTTTGCGGGAAAAGTTCTAATATTCATCTTCAATACTGATTAAAAAGTAACAGAAATTTTCCGGATTACTTTACTCGAAGCAAAAGAAATTGAACAAAGAATCTATAATGACGCTAAGTCGAGTCTGCTATCAAGAAGTATTTTTTGCAGATGTGTAACTAATGAACAGTTCAGAAATTTCTTTTAAAAAATTTCAACGAGAATAAGAAGTTTTAAAATATTATATATATACACACAAAGATATTATAGAAAATCTAATTTTGTGTTGAAAAATTTACTTGAGTAAACGGAAAAAATAACTTTGTGTAAAATAAAGCATTTATCTATTACATGATTCAACAAGATGTAAAAAAAATTGTTTGAAATTATAAAATTTTATGTATAAGTGAGCTTTTTACTATGCATTATTCCTTTATCGTTTTTTTTTTTTAAAGAACCTAATGTTATTCGAATAGATTGTTGTTGACTTGACAATTGCTTGCTTGCTTTCGGGCTAGATTTCGTTTTGTTATGGAACTGCTACTGCTTCATTTCGCTTGTCCTGAATGTATAGTGGGAAAATAAATCACTAGGCCTCTGTTACGAGCGATGACGCCTAACACAAAGACGACAAATATTTACAGCCGAGGTGAACACAAGCAACACATATCTGCACACTACAACAAAACATAGCCTGCAAGTAGTAATTGGTAGTTATAACAACTACAGTACACAAAACGGCCAGGCTATCATCCGGGGTGAGATAATTTTGAGCTAAAATTTGTCTTTAACTTCTGTTTTTTTAACCTTTTAATTTTCATAAAAATTATCCCTCATTATCATGCTAACTCAAAAACTAATAGAGGTATTTACGTTAAAATTTCAGCGTGTGTTCTAAATAATATGGGCAATGAAATGAGCCAAAAGTTATTGCTGAAATATTTTTAAATTATACCTGTTTTTAGAAAAATTAAGGTGAAAATTTATGGAAAAAATGCATATAAACTTATATTTTTAATCATAATTTCTTTGTATATCAAAGTCTTTTTTAGATTTTGATTCATTACATTTTATAACTTGTGTGCAAAGAAAAGTAGCATTGCTGCATTACCATTTTGTGTAGAGTGTTCACCGTTTTGATCGAATTTTATTATAAGTTTCTACACATCTTCCTGTTTCTCAAAATATATGATATTTTCAAATAATTTTGTTGTATTTATAGTGTTTTGTATTATGATTGATTATACATCTAAAAACCATAATTTTAAACATTTTAAAAAACTCAAATTTTTCAAAAATATTCCTTTGAACGTAGTCGGATATTTTAAGAATCTGATGGGGATTTCTGACACACATTCCGAAATAGACAAGGAAAACAAGGATTTTTTCAAAAGTATTTGAAAATCCAGCAATCTTTATCCTTTCAGGCAGAGCGCAAGAACGCTTCTGCTTTTAGCCGATTCAGTAATTTAAAATATTTCGGTTGAAATAATTAGATTGAAAAAGTGGAATTGGATCAGGAAATAAGAGAATATTCTAAAATGAAAATAAGGGCTGAAATGAGTTACATATCAGGAAATTAATTCAGTTTAAAATAAATTTTAAAATATCATTACAACACACAATGTATTTGGAAGATGTTCTAGATGATACAAAATGAAATTCGAAGGAAGGTACAGTAACAAAACAAAACTATTTAAAATTTCTATGTCAAAAATATTTTTATATATATTTTACTTCATAAATATCCTTTCATTTCTTCTCTCCTATTCTTGTATTTTATTATTCAGGAATATAGAATCTCCTTAAAGTTTTACCGTTTCAGTTACTCAAGGATTGAGATCAACTGAGATCTGAAAAATCACTTTTGAAAATTGAACTAATAGTTTTGAAAAATTCCAGATATGAAAAAAGTTCCAGAATACAAAAAAAAAGAAAAAATTCTTCTGTGAATCATTATGAAACGAAGCCGACTAATAATTATATCAGCAAAATTGCATTCTGGGAGAACATTCCATTTAAATTTGTCTTTAAAAAAATAAATGAATTATCTGTAGTAATAATTACCGTTATAACACTAAAGTTTAAAAATATAATACAGAAAATGATGGAAATATAATAAAGAGGAGAAAAGGTTGTTTTTTAAAAAATAGAAGTCTAATAATTATGTGCACAAATATATGGATCTAGTTATTTATTGAAAATATTCATCCATATTTAGATAAATTTGTCGCGTTTTTTTTTTCTTCTTTATTTGAGGTGAATAAGAATTTAGAATGGAGTTTCTAATTACTGTAAATATAAAAAAGATTTGGATGACTTTAGTAATCACAATGCTTTCCGAATTCGAGAAAGTTGTAATATGTATAAGAAGATATTAATTCACTATTGAAAACCCACGATATCAAAAGCAAAAAGTTAAGAATTGGGTCACTATTATTGCAGAAATAAATTACGGATTGTTAATACGTCGGAACACATAAAATTTCATGCTCAACAATAAAGAAAAATAATTTACATGACAATGTGAAATGGAAACTATACCTTAATAAAATTATAGTAGTTCAAATATTCCTATCTTATTATTTGCAATTAAAATTCATATTCAATAGGATTATTTCTTTTTTCAATGGAAATTTTTTGTAAATGTCCTTATCTCAAATTTCGGGAATTTATAAAGTTATTCACCATTAAAGAATGTATTTTATTTACAGATATTTTATTTAGTTACAGATTTATTTACAGAATGTATTTTATTTATTTACAGATATTTTAATCGTGTATTTTGCTAAATTTACATAAACTATTAACTCGATTTCTTCCATCGCATTAGCCCTTTACACTCGAAGTTTTTTTTTTTTCATTCGTATTACCAGCAACTCGAAGCGATTTTAGTGAAAAGATCATATTCACTTGTAAGTTTGCTATACGCATTAAAAGAATTGTCTCCGTAGCGGAGCCCTCGAGTTCGAAGACCAATTTTAAATGGCTCCGCTCCGGAACCCTCGAGCGCAAAGGGTTAAAACTATGAACGGTGTATATTTATATCCAGAAACACTTTTAGAAATAGAAAAAATCTGTTAACAAATAATATTTACTTATACTTTATCCCCAAAAAATAGCATTGAATTGTAAAATTTAGAGCGTATCAGTTTTTAACATAAAATAATTTTCATAGACAAATTTTATTGTAACTTCTAAAAGATATGTCTTGGAGTATCTGTCTGCTGCCAAAACAACTTTTCAAAATCAGTAAAAAAAATTTTAAATAAAAATAAATTCTTCAAATTCCAATTTCACTAATTTATAAAAAATACAACCTTCATTAACCCCTTTTAACTATATTTTGCAAATTCAATTTTTTTTTAATTCCAGTTTGTCACATAATATTGCATTTTTATTTATGTACCCATTCTTAGCCCTCTGTGGCATCACGTTTTAACTAAAATTTGTCACAAGGCGCTGAATATGCCAATATTCAAACAAAATACCAGTGGAAAATGCGGTAAGTATTTGTTTCAGGTCATTAGTTATTTAAGTCATTAGTCTTCCTGTGTATCAATCCAATATCTTTTTCCACGAAGAAGAAATCTTTGCAATTTTTGTTTCTAGGAAAAAATAATTATTTTTTAAAAAAAGAAATGCATGTCAAGACAGGCTATCATGCAGACAAAGCACGTAAAACAATTATCTTAAATAATTTATATCAGCAATTATTGTAATGTCTGTTCAAAGTGTCAAGTGTTAATGAGAGTTAGAGGCTTCTAATTATAGTGATAAGTATCGTATGAGAGTTAACCTGTTAACATGTAGCTTGATATTTTTTGCTTGAACTTATGTAGCTTATCTGTAATTCATACCTTAATTGAGTGTTTAGAAGCAGTTAAAGAATGGAGACTCAAAAAATTCTTTTCGAGTGAATGACAATGTCAAAAAATTGATGAAGCAAAATTTGCTTTAAATTTCAAAACAGATTTTTTTTTAAACGTCAAGATCATTATTTTTTTCACTAAAACAGTTTTTATAGTTTAAAATGTTTCTATTTAACTCATTTTTATAGAATTATTTTAAGTGCAAATAAAATTTTCGATTTAATTTAGGTAAATACTTATTTTTATAAATCATGCATTTTATTTATTTCTCTTCTATTATATTTTGTAATGAAATCCTCAGAAGCTGTAATTAATGGAATATCTTTCTTTATTATGGAATTTTCATCCACTTTTTAACGTTCTAGAGCTTTGATACTATACAATGATACAATCTCTGTATCTGATTTGGATTTTATCAAAACTTATTTATGAATTGATCTATTAATTTACTTGAATTTCATATTTATGGTATCACTAGATAGCGTATTTGAGAAAAAGCTTTGCCTTAAGATTCCATACCATATATAATAATAATCAATGACTTAAAAAAAGATAATCAAAATAAAAGAAACCTTTTTCTTTCATTAATAAATATGCCTTTTAAGAAGATTTTCTTATGAAGTTGATTTTATGTAATGGTCGAAAGTCAATTGGGAAACAAATATTATCAAAATTTGATTCAACTTAGACCCATATCTTCTAAGGTCAACCCTGTCGATATGTAAGCGCTAAAAATGTGCCAAGGATCTCATCAATACTTGGATGATGTGCAAATATTCTTAAGCTCTGTTTTACGATTGTATTCATTATAAGATAAAAAAATGTTCAGCACTTGCGAAACGAACATCGACAACAAAGAATGATTTTATCAATGTCTTTCATTTCAAAATTAATAATAACGGATTATGGATTCGGAAGATTTTGTGGATTGATAAAGCGCGTTTCATTCAATCAAAATATTAGGTTGGTGCGTATGAAATGTCGGATTCTTAAGTGATTGTATAAAACTGCATATCTTTCTTCAAAAGCTGTTTATTCAATCAAAGTATGCTCCATTCGCTTCAATACACTTCTCCCAACGAGATTTTAAAGCGTAGATGCCTGTCTTAAAAAAATTTTGGTCTTTAGAATTAATAAACTCTGATATCGAGTTTTTTAGACTGTCTTCATTTTCATAGTGTTTGCCCCTTAAAAACAGCTCTAAATGCTTCAAAAAAGGAAAATCGGTCGGCAAGAGATCCGGTGAATATGGTGGATGCTGCAAAACTTCATATTCCAGTTCGTTCCAGCTTATTTCGCTCTGTCAGTGCGTGCGGTACCCACTTGTCCATCTTCTTAACCTTGCCAATCTCAGAAAGGTGTCTCAATATCGTTGTATGGTCAACTTTCATCCTGATAGCAAGTTCCCTCGTGGATACGGCTGGATCCGCTTCCACTAGAGCCTTCAGGTCATCATTCTTCACAGACGTTTTGGGTCTTCCGCGCGGCTCATTTTGCAGTGAAAAATCGCCAGTTCGAAATTTTTCGAACCAACGCTGCACTTTCCGATCGTTAACCGTATTCTCCCCAAACGCTTGGTTTATGTTGCGTGCAGCTTTTGCAGCACTATTACCAAGTTTGTACTCATATAAGAAAATGACGCGAATGTCGGCAGAATTCATATCGGCAATAAACTCAAAAGAAATAACAAAAGGGAAGACCTTCGAGAAAACCTATTTTGCTGAAATGAGTCTCTGGCAATGGACAATACGACTATGAATGAGGTTATGCCAAAGACAAAAGTATAATGAAAACAGGGAGACAAACGTCCGCATGTAAAGAGAATCCGACATTTCATACGCACCAACCTAATAAAATATTTTTGAAAATTGGAGGATATTTGGTTTATGCAACCAACGCGCTGTTTCGAGAAAACTTTTACATTCAGTGTCAGTTACAATTTGGTACTGTCGACTTGATAACTGATTCTTTTTTTCCGAAAATCTTACATCTATTTCGCTGTTCTGTAATAGGTCAAGTAGTAAAATTCTTTGCAATAATTCCATCTAAACGGAAAAAAATTCATAAATTAATCAATATTTATGAAAAATGGAGTCTCAACTCATCTTGCTCTATCAGTTAAAAAATTGGTACATGAAATTTTGATTAAAATGGTAGAAATAGCAGATGTTTCCGAAATATTTGGCCATCAGTTTGATTGATTAAAATTCTTTCGACTTCTGACTTTGTTAGTATTTAAAAGACTGCTACTAGAAAGTTAAATGTAATTTTGTTGTTAATTTAGAAAGAAAGTTCTATAAATAAATGTTCTTTAAATCTAGATATAAATTATAAAATTGCTGGTATTAAATTAGACTGAAAAACATCAACCGACGCATTTTTTTTATTTTACTCGAAAAACAAGTTGATTTTAAATCAGGTGCTCCCAACTGCAATAATGTATGTAATTTTATTCCAATATTAATATGAATTATTCTGTCCCAATGCTAGTATGAATTATTCTGTCCCAATGCTAGTCCAATGTTCCAATTTCAATGTTTCCAATGCTAGTATGAATTATTCTGTCTTGAGTCTGTATTATATGTTGGGACTTATAGACTTCTTTATTCGGAGTAGGGACGGCCATCTGAGGAAGGGGGGGGGGAATATGCACCAGGGCCTCATGACTGAGGGGGGGGGCACCATGATTAAGAAATAAAATAGAGTTCTGAACAACAATATTGTTACACATGCAAAAAGTATAAAAGCTTGTATCCTTGCGACTGCCTCAGCATCGACTGACGCTTTTATTAGACAAAGATCACCGTGATTTCTACAAAAAAGTGGTAAAAGTTCCTTCATGGATAAAAAAAATCCTCTTCAGATCCAGGTAAGACAGAGCTGCTCGCTTGGCGCCCAGAAATCGACGCTGAGTCTGGGTTCAAATAAATTTGAAAATTTACAGCTGTTTACTTTTGTCAATATCTATTGTAATATTTTTTATGTGTGCATCTGTGTATATTTGTTTTTACTAAGTTGTTCAAACAAAAAGTAAAACTACGATAAATTAAAAGATCAACTCCTAACAATGAACAATTTAGAAAGAATGACTTTAACGACTAAATTTAGGTTCGACTGTTGATAAAACAAGTCCAAATTAATATAAATAAGTAAACGGTATGACTTAAATTACTATTTTTTAAAGAATTGTTGATATGATTCAATTTTTAGAGTGTAATAATCTTCCACTTCGTGGAACCCAAAAAATAATACCAACACCTTATAATGGACATTTTTAAGTGTAATCGAATGGCTAAGTAAATGCGATTCTGTGCTTATGAATCATATAAATAGAATAAAAAAATCCCCAAGCTAAACTTCAATGATTTACTTCATACATTACAAGATCAAATCATTCCTAACCTTAGGAAAAAAATTAAAGATAATGTAAATGCAGCTACGTATTACAGTTACAGGTTTGACTGGAGAAGCAATGACTGAATAGCAAAAGATCTATTCGGAAGTATTAAGTAGCTTTATTTGTACTTTATGGATTGTAGTGGACAGGCATATGACAAGGTAGAAACACGAAAGGGAAATGCCTGGCCTATCATACTCTTTTAATTTATTGCTATGTGATGTTGCTTCCAGCAGTAAATATTACATTTTTTGACGTTATTGCAATGTTTGTATTGCTTATATTCTGCATCTACAAGACGATGGGAAAATCTACAAAAGCATTGAAACATTACTCTCAAACCATTATGCAGCACTCGTTGGGAAGCCAAAATATATACGATTAAAGCAGTGTATATGCAGTTTTGGTAAACTTATAATGCCCTAGAAGAATTTATTGATGCAAATAACAGTATTAAACTGTTCCGAAGCTAAAAAAGACTATTGGCTATTAGACAAAATTAGCTATTGATAAACTATTTCAATAAATTATTTTATTTTTAATTTAATAAATAAAAGCAAAGCTGAAATCCAAAATTTAAGAATGAAATTTAACTCGTATGTAGGCGAAGTAAAATCGATAACACGTAATTTGAATCTTTCAGAAAATTTTCTTGAGAAACGAATTCGAAAAAGGAAAAAAAAAATTGTTTTTCGAAACAATAGAAGATGAAAATGTAGAAAACTTGGTTGAGGAATTTAGATGTTGTTTTTTAGTTCCGTAACGGATACTGGTATTTATCAGATAAAAGACTGATTTAAAAGTATTTCAAATTAATCACTAACACAAAATCTTTAGAAAAATATAAATTAGAAAATTGTTCCAAGAACTTTGTAACGTTTTCTAATAACGATGTAAATGATAATACTTTACAAATAATTACTTTGCAACGGGATTTGATTTTGAATAAGAGGGATGTAAACCACGCTCAATAATACAATTATAATGCAATTAATAACAACAATTATAATTAACAATTATAAGGATTTATTTCTAAATTAACTGTGTTAAAAAATTTACATTGTCATTTACTAAATATAATAAATTCTGAAACCACTTTCAGCAAATCAAAATTAATAAAGGATTGGTTATTTTCGGTCAAGCGTATGGGTGCAAAGCTTAAACGCTCTTGTTATACTAGGTATCAAAAAAGAAATTGGAAAAATTGTAATATTCCTGAAGTAAATATAAATATTAAATAAATATACAAATTTCTATTTATGATTATTAATTTTACTTTGCAAAACATTTAGGGCCCCAAAGGGTTTCTTGCATCCGGGCCCCTTCATAGAGAAGTCCGGCTTTGATTCGGAGTATATTTTAATTATTCAATTTATATCATTCAAGAAATTAAAATATGCTGCGATTTCATTTCAACAAGCAAACGTGAATGAAATAGCGCCACCTATGGGAAATGAATTCAACTAACTTGAGTGTTGTGTAATTCATTTCTCCATGTTATAAATATAACAAATACTAAGTTTCATCAAAATACTGAAAATATTTCAGATACTTGCATCTTATTTAAAAAAACAGTTGCATTATATATGATGCACTGTATATTTTCTCGCTTACCCAGTCTTGAAAGATTAGAGAAAACATTAATTATTATCAAACTAAAATTAATGAATCCAATTCAGCTTTTAACAGGAAAAATTATCCCCTGAACTAAACTTGATATTTATGTGTCTTTCGACTCTTTTTTTTACACAGTAGTTTTAGAAAAACTGGTTAAACAGGCAGAGTTCAGTAACTAAAAAGGCGAATTTGCTTACTTAACTATAAAAAGTTATCCTTTATATTTAAAAGTTTTTCGCTTCTACCAATCACTAAACATTTGCATTTTCACATAAAAGTGTAAATTATGCCAAAAATATGCAAATCTTTTTGCTTTAATTCTTTGCATGTCTCATCAGGAAACTCCATAAAAACCAATGACTCGGTAAAAGTTTTTCAACGCGTTTTCGAACACCATTTTCTCTTAAATGAAATTATTCGTCTCAAATCTTTTCAACGTGCAAAAATAATAGAATTTATGAGTGCTAAAAGCAATACGATATTCATCGTGTTTGTTTTTCTGTGCTCGTGTATCATTTAGTATAAACTTAATGCACAATTTAAGAAATTAAACTATTTATTCTTTCACTTGAATTTATTCAGAATTTAATAAAAATTTACTAAGAATAATACAAATTAGGTAGTATTATAATAAAATATATTTCCATTTTATTGCTGTAATAATAAAAATTCAGTAACATAATAATAAAATATGTTTCTATATTATTGCTGTAATCTTATTATCTAGTTAATTTTATTTTCTTGTATATAAAGTTTAATCTTCCAGCGAGCTCGACCGTCATACCAACATGAAAGGTCGCGCGTATTTCCCATATACGCTATAGTAAAATGTAAATTTCCAAAGGCTTAATTATTTAAATTATATTGTAAATAGCTTAGGATTAATAACTGCAATTACTTTAAACATTTTTATTTAAAAATAAGTAGACAAAATATAAACATAAATTGCAATGACAATGACAGGTAAACTGTGGTCATTTTTGATTTAAAAATAGCATAAATGATATTGCCGATATTTTGACAGAACAATTTTCATATAAAATATAGAAATGCGAAAAGAATTTATGTATAAAAAGGAAAAAGTAATTGGAAGCTGGATATAAAAAGGAAGAACATAGTTTCAGTGTTATTTCATTGCAGCGTTGCAATTCGAGCAAATGTGTTTAGTGTGCTCCAAACATATAAATTTCTGGCAAATCTCTCAACTGAAGCTCGTGATTCTAGTCCGCTTTTCTTTTGGACAGAGTTAGCATCTTTTTTTCTCTGACGTCACATCTTCCACTTTTTCAATATCTAGTTCAGCTTTTCTCTTTAGCACTTTAATTTTAGCTCACTTAGTAGAGACTTGAGAGCTTTTATTCAACATTTTCTTTCGTAAGTGGATTTGCTAACTGTTCTCAGTCTAAAACAAAGGTTTATTTGTAAAGTCATACAAAATCATGTGTAACAAAAACTTGCATGAACGGTCATGCGTAGCCCTAAAATATAAATACCTGATCGGCAGAAACCTATCAACGCCACAAACTTACGACGACAACTGAAAGTAGGTCAAATGGAGGGAGATAAATAGGCAAGAACAAGCTTTCCCAGCCCCACCAGATCTAAAGGTATAAAACGAAATTCATCTCTAGTGTATCTCTCACATAAGCGCGCCCGCTGGAAGGTTAATAAAGTATTTATAATCGTCAAAAAATTCGAATTTGAGAAATCATCGAATCCCCACGTTTTAAACCTCCTTAAGTTCGAAAATAATTGGAAAATGTCTGTGATAAAGATAATATTTTGAGACAGATGGATGTAAATTGATACATGAACTTTACACCAAATTTGTAAGTAGGGGAACTCTTCATTCAGAGAAAGTCTGTTTGGTTGTTTGAAGATAAGTTAACATGATAACTAGAAAACAAAGAGAACTTTACAGATAAAATTCAACACCTAGACATGTTGTATACACCTATGCGTAAGCATTTAACATATGTTGTAGACACCCTACCGAATTCTGAGTCAAATTCAGCAAGGGATTGATGCTTCTTCAGTTTATACTACAAGATATATGTAAACGCGATCACTCAAAACTGCAAAGAGTTTAATATAAATTTGGTAGGTAATTTCTCGATTACAGTTGTAATTTTGTGTAAAATTTTTTCAGGAAAAATGAGTTTAAAAGTGAAATGTGCATTTCGTATATTATTAATCTCATGTCAGTCATTAATCGCAAAGGATCACAGGATCGATTTTGTAAATTCACGCCAAAGATAAAATGTCATATCTTTTGTGTGCCAACGTCATATAAATTGTTCATTCAAGGTTTTCAGAATTTTATTAGACAGCATGTGAGAAAAGGAGACCTACTGTTTATAATAATCATTCATATTATATTTTTCAATAATTAAATAATATATAATTTTTGATTGCGTAAAAAATCATTAAAAGAAATTTGAATGAATATTAACAAGATAAATGAAAAGTTTAAAAAATCAATATTATTCAAAATATGCATTGATGGACAAATACAAATAGTAACAACATAAATGAAAAGTTAAAAAAAGATCAATATTATTTAAAATATGCTGTCGAATACAAATAATAACTAGTTAAATGAAAAGTTAAAGAAAAGATCAGTATTATTTAGATATGCATTGATGGATAAATATAAATAATAACAAGATAAGTTAAAAGTTAAAAGGAATATCAATAATACTTAAAAAATAAATTGACAGACAAATGCAAATTATAACGAGATAAATGAAAACTTAAAAGATAAAAATTACTTAAAATATGTAATAACGAACAAATACAAATAATAAAATAATTACAAAGGAAAGATAAAGATTATTTAAAATATGTATCAAAAAACAAATGCAAATAATAAATATCAATAAACAAATGCAATAAAATGAATTTCATAATATTTTTTCAGCTTAACGTTTCATGGAGGAAATGTACCTTTGTATTTCTCAGAAATGCTTTTGAATGGTTTTTTTTTATTTTAACGCATACTTTCGGATTATTTACGCAATCTCCAGTTGTTTATTTAAACTTTGAGACTCTTTATAATATGAAAAAAACTTTCTGATACATATATACTTTGATCGAATAAGGGATACTCTAACTCGTTACTGTATTTGTTTAATATGGACAAAGATTAAAATATATATGGAACTGTTTCAAGAATTTTCAGCTTATATGTTGATATATAAAAGTTAAAATAAAGTCTTGAAATTTCAAATCATAATGCATTTTATCTTGTAATAAAAGCACGGAATGCTTTGATAAATTTTTTGTCAGTAGTGAATAGCAAATAATGAATTATTATTTCTCTAAAAGAATCTCTCTAAGATAGTTTTATAACGTGATTTTGAATGCACGCAATGTGAAATGATTTGCTTTGTAGTAGAAATAATAAAAGCTCTCTTTTAATATAAAATTGGAATTCCTAGAATTGAAATCAGCTTTTATTCATTTCGTGACAAATTTTTGATGAACTCTGTTCAGAAACATTCTTATGAAATTATTTAAGAAAGAGAATTCAGATCAGGAATTAAAACAAAGACTTTTTCTTCAAAGGTGTTTTTTGAAAATTTTAATTTTTTTAGAATTTAATAGTAGTGCTTTTGTTCAACTGGTTTATTTTACATGTACATTATTAAGAAATTTTAATCTTACTTTCCTGAATAATTAGTCTCCTAGCAAAAAAAAGAGTTTTAGAAAGATCTGTAACAGACGCTGAATGAATGCCGAATCAATGACTTCCAGCCTTGACACTCATTTGGTCACAAAAATGAAGGTCTCAAGAATATGTGTGACTTTCGGAAATAGTTCTATTAGGACAGGAGTTTCGCCATTTATTCTAAAATATTTGATACTCTGTCATGAAGATTATAAAAATCAGAGGTGAAGTCAATTAATGAGTGGAGAAAGGACAATTGATTTTACATCAAAGCAGTAGTAATTAAATGAATCCTCTCTATAAATATTGACATCCGAAGAGTTCTTTCTAAGCAATGTGGTTGTTTAATAATGATTAACTCATTTTATGCTACTGTTTACTAAGAGTATTTTTCTGGTATACACTTTGGCTGTGTTCCATTTTTGTGTTTTTGAGTAGAATAAAGCGTGGTGGTGGGTCTAATGCCACTTGGTCATACCAAGCCAGAATAAACGTAGCTCTTTCGAATGAAGGCAGAATTGTGCGCCTTTCGTTGTTAAAGAGCACCGTTAAGGTGAAAGTACGACTTTGCTCGAACACACACGAAACAACCCTTTTTTAGGGGAGGTCGAACTCCTTCATACACTCATTCATCCATCCGCAAGTCAGAATTTAGATCCAGACCGACTCATCCCTGATTCAGTGCTCCCAGAGGAATAATTTGCTAGGGGAACTTGGAGGCAGTCGCGACCTATTTAACGTGCCCCTACTACCATTAGCCAACACGGCGGTCTTTGGTCGAGGCGTGGACAAATCTCATTACCTTTCGGTTACTAGACTGATGTTCTACCAACCAGGCTACCGTGGTCCGAATAAAGCGTTGTTAGTTTTACTTGCACAAGTTCAACATTGTTCTTTTCAATCCACTGCACTAAACATTTATAGGCACCCATGCCCAATCAAGAATAGTTAAGAATCAAACTGAAATTCAACTTTAAAGTTTAAAAGAAATTCGCCAAAGAATTATCATGCACATTTTCAAGAATAATATGCAAATTACGGAATGCCATGAGATGACTCCTATAGGGTGTCTCAGTAACGGGAATGTGAGAGATTAGGTATATAAGGAATGGTAAAAAAGAAGTAAAAACGTTCACAAATGCTCTCTAAAGTCGCTTAGAACTCTAACCGAATAGCTACTACGAATATGAGAGCGAATATATGGGATTTTCTTACTTTGTAGAATCAACAAGTATTAAGGCCGGAATAGCCTGGTTAGTTGGATGTTGGATTCGTCTCCCTTCAATAGCGAGTTCCAACCTCCCTAGCCGAAGACATTCAGTGTATTTCTTCTTCTTGTATGCAGCCGACCACCACACCACCACTGAATGCAATGTGTACTAGGTGGCTAATGCGCGTATAAATCTATGGTATCCACAAAGTCCTCCAAATTGAGAGCATACCACTAGGGGTACTGGATCAGAGGTGATTGTTCCCTGATTCAAGTCTAAATTACCATCTGAGGATGAATGAATGAAACTCTCCCGTGAAAAGGGCTGTGACGCACGAGTAGTTGAGATGCTCTCCTGACCCTAGGTGGCACTATAGAAAAACAAGGGACACACTATCGGCTTAAAATCATTGACTTCGTCAGCTGCCTTGTCTATGACAAATGCCATTAGAAACAACAGTAGCAAAATGTTAACGAGTTTGTTATGGAAAATAAAGGAAGAAATCATGGAGATCGTATTCACAAAATTAGATGCTCTCCTAGCCCTAGATGGCGCTACTGAAACAAGAGACACTAAATATTGGCAAAAAAATCCCCGATTTCGGGGTGGTCTACAAGTACCAAAAGCAACAGCAATGTATTAACCATCATGTCAATCAAGCAACATAACGTTTTTGTATGGAATATATTTTTTGTAATTTGCTTCAGGGCGCAACGATCATGGTTTTTCTGAATGGTATTACACGCATATCATCTTTTTTTGTTCTGTATCTTTTGTTTAATAAATGGACTTTGTGATTAAGTCAGCTTTGTTTTGTTTCTAAATCTTTATTTGTGGGAACTAGCATTACCTTGAATTCCTGGACAATATTTGGATCTACCATTATTATGCTGTTAAGTATTTTATAGATTAAGAAACTAATATCTTTTATGTCACATTGAAAGGTCTGGAACGTAGACACGTATCAGAATCTCGAGTTAAAGTTTTTTTCTCAATACTTTATCTTTGCATACTTCGTATAAGAGAAAGTAAATGTAATCTAGCAAATCATATCGAAAATTAATATCATTTACGAATTTTCAAAGTCAAAAGATTCTGTTACAGAATCGGAAGTATTCTTAATTACATTTTACGCATTGACTGCTTTCTTTTCAAACACGCGAAATCATTCTTTCATATTTTATAATTACTTCAGGGAAATTTATATTGATCTTGCAAGTAAATTTATGTTTTGAGAACAGGCTTTAATCAATATAACAATATACCAGTATGGCCAAAGTCATTGCATTACACGCTTTAATGAAACAGCACTACTTAGTGTTTAAACCAACACAGCCAATCTGAAATCAATATGACAGTTTTCGGAAATGCTTTTAATTTATTAAAAACCAAATTAAGAAATCGCTAACGAGTTCTGTTACTGTTTGGATACGATTACACATTTCAGATAAGTTATTAATACGAAATGAAATGCCAAACGATTATATTCGTATCAGCAAACGATAATCATTTTTAATGTTATAAATCTGTTAAAAGAATCGATTATGCTTGACTCGAATTGGATGAATTTTCCTGCGATTGAGGAATTCTGATTCCGAGTCAATGACTCGAAAAATGCAAATGGAGCTCTCAAATTGGAACAGACATGCCTGCAGCCTTTGTTCACTTTTCAAATATCTTGGGGGGGGGGAGAGCAAAAGTATTGGCGATTCATTTCTCAACCTGGATGGGTGTTAGTTTCAACAACGCGTTGTTGATTATTCCCATTTATGTTCTAATTGTTTCTTTGATTTCTTTTTCAATGGAGTAGCGATTAATCTCATGAGTTATTGAAAATGTTTTCATTGGGATTTAAAGCAGAAACTGCAAGAACTTTGATTAATACGGGATTATAATAGCATAATGATTTATAAAATGAAAGAATTGTGAAGTTATTCATGTCATATAAAAGAATAAATAATCATTTTTCGGAATATAAAATTTTGAATCAGTACGAAAGCATAAATTGTTTTCATCCTCTCACTGAATTTACAACATTAAATTGAGTTCTTTCTGTCTTTCAATGTTTCATTCAATTTCTTTTTCTTTTTTTTTAAAAAAAAAAAGAGTTTTCGTAAATTTTTTTATTAATTTCATGGTGTGGATAGTTTGAGATAAATCGCATAAAGTGAGCATAATGACTGACTTCCACTCAGCCAGATATAAGACGGCAAGTGGAAAGCGTATGCGTAGAAAGACTCAGATATGGTGTTTGATTGATGGCAAGTAACTGTCTCAACGAGACAACTTCAAGCAATTGTATTGTATTTTTCCTTACTGCACATGCTTTTGTAGAATTTTACGATTTTTTCGAAGTGAAAAAAATTGACCTTAATTGTAGATAAAGTCCAACATTTTCTGCTCTTTCTGGATCGAATTTGTATTGTTTCTTCATTTTATTCGCCATTAGTGCTCGATAATTTTCCAAATTTAGGTACTTTGACTATTTTTTTTTTAGTTTTACAAATTTAGGAAACTACAAGCAGCGAAAGGGACGTTGACCTTTTTTTAAAATTTATTTTAACTTTTTGGGGCAAATATCCATAATTCTAATACTATATGGAGTGAAAAAGAAAAATTTATGCACGCCAAAGCATCAATTTATAACCAAGCATGGAATACTTGAATCTATTTTATTAAATTGTGGTAAACATCAATCCATCCCTTTCTGCGCATGCGTTTTCTACTTGCGGTCTTATAACTGGTCCAGTGTCAACCCGGTATAAGTCTCAGAAAACTTAATAATAAATCAAACAGCCCTTTTTAGCTTTTGGGGCTTCTTTATTTTTCGGATTTTGTTTTATAAGGAGGACATAATTGGCATTGACAGTTTCAAAATTATCTAGAGATTCAATTCTAAGTATAAAAATAGTAACTTATTTTTACATTCTACAACTTGTTGAATAAATTAAATTTAAAACGACCTTTTAATTAAATTTATTGATTTGGCATATTGTTTTATCATTCGTGATTCTTATATTCGTAACATTATCTCTTAAGGTATCCGACTGTGTTCGAAGGGATTATTTGAAAAA